>CAJNDT010000016.1:99150-338479 GCA_905221615.1 Symbiodinium sp. CCMP2592 | reverse complement strand
CCTTCCAAACTTCCTCATCGCTGCTGCTGTTGCCGGGACAGCCTGCGAGGGCACGTCGTCCGCTTGAGTCTTCCCGAAAAGCAATTGACATAATTGACCTTGTGCGGAGCCTGTATCTGCAGGATCATCTTGTGAGTCGACTGCGCACACAAGCTCCGTGTCGCTGATCTCTTCCCCTGCCTTGCACAAGAGCGTGATGACTTCTACAGCACCTATTCTACGGGCGTGATTCAAAGGTCAGACAAGCTTTTGCAAACCAGAACGACAGGAGAGCGGGATGCAGGTCTGAGGATTTGGCGACCACAGAAGATGCGATTGCAAATTCACCAATGATGTAACCTCATGGGACAAGCATTCAAGGACAGATCCCAAGATGCAATGGCAGCCCATGAGCTTCCAGGCTGTTGGGCAAAGTCAGCGCCACGAGGGAGGCTACAAATTCCAGCAGCACGACCAGCAAAAGGCCAGCCTTGTAGACAGGAAGATTTATCTACTTACCTGTCCATCTATCTATCTGTCTACCTGTCAATCTGCGAACATGAGAATATGTGTACAATTTGTATGTAACTACATGTGTGTATGTGTGCGCATGTATTTTGACGTGTAAGTGTGTATGTATGTATGTATCTATGTCTGAATGAATGTATGTAGATATGTATAGACATGTGCATGTCTGGACAAAGGCATATGTATTTCTATGTATCTTCGAGTACATGTGTGGAAGTAAGTCATTAGATAAGCAAGCAGGTCAACAAGTAAACAAGCAAGCAAGTACATCTGCAATACGCAAGCAAGCAAGTAAGGAACCAAGTAAGTATGCATGCCTGTCCGTGTTAACGCGCGTACTCCCTCTCTATCTGTCGGTCAGCCTGCTTGCCTGCCTACCTGCCGGTCGGTCTGCCTGTGTGTATCTGTCTGCATGCATGTATACTGCATGCGTGCGTGTGTATGATCTGTACATGCAAGGCTTCTGCAGGTATTGTAATGCATCACACGTGTATGATGTTCTGGGTACTGCCAGAAATTAACCCTTTCCAGACATTGTGGTAATGCTGCTTGAATGTGCAGAGCAACAGGGAGGTTTTCCTGCTTTTCGCGATGCGTGTGGGATGTGCCCGCGGCGGTTCGCCTGCTGCAAAGTCCAATAGTCTATCGCTTTCAATTCTAATGAGATTCTAATGAATCAGTCTCAACAGGCAGCTTTTCGGAGGGGAGTTTGGGATTTTCCTAAACTCTCAATCTTGCCATCGCCACTGCCACATTCCCGCAAGTATTTTGGGATACGATCCCTCTTTCTGCTACGGCTCCATGTAGTTCCCCTCCCCTTATCAACACCGCGCTCCGGCCACGAGCTTTGCGGAATGCGAGTCGTGTTTCCGTCGGTTCTGGGATGCCAATCGTGGTCCCAGAATTTTAGACTCATAGGTCCTGCGAGCCCTAGGTCTGTGCAGACTTTTGTTATCCGGACGATGAGAGCATGTCGTGCCATTTTGTGGGTTGTTTCGGGGCTGTACCAGGCCTGGACGCCTCCCATCGGCTGGCTGCCTGCCTTAGAGATCTCACAAAGACTCTCGCAGGCCTGGCTAGGGCTGTCAGGCTCGCTCTTGCAAATGCCAGCCAGCGGCATGGAAGCCGTTCCCCAGCAGAAAGCCGACAGCAGCATTTGCCAGGGCCCTCAATGCTGCCACGATGCCTTGCACCTGCTCATCCGCATTTTTGGGGGTCACCATGCTGTTGAGCCTATTGCAAGGACTTGCAAGAGACCTTGCCCTGCTCGTCATCGCCGACGAGATTCGCTTTCATGGCTAACATGAGGGGTGCGAACCTCGGTCGATGCCAAGCACCAAGATCTCGAAGATGTCAGGCTCCTGCGATTCCATCCTGTAGGATCTAGGGCTTGTAGGCTCCGGGCATCAACGCAGGTCCACCCAGGACTGCACAGCAGACTACGACCTCAGCCAGCTTTATAAGGAATGACATCTCATCAGGCATACAAACGTGCCTGCCAGAAGGCGTCGGAGGCGAGGATGCACAGAGTGAGAACACCCGAGATGGGAAGGGCCACCTCGCATCCATGCACATGGTGCCTCCCGCAGGACACACTGTCTGCATTGATCGCAGCCTTCAGGGCAGCGAGTTCTCCGCAAGTATGTACAAGCCTTAGTAATCTCTGCACAAGAGGTTCGGAAAATACGCCCATGACGCGCAGCCAGGTTCCCAACATCGGCAAAATCAACGCGAAGGTGACCATCTTGCCCGGGAGGGAAGCTGGAAGCAGAATCGCAAAGTCGGCCTGCAGCTCGGCACATCGATCACAACGTAAGATCTGAGCCACATGCGAGTAGTTTGAATCATTTCCAGCGGTCGTGGCAGGTTGAGCGAGCAATGCGTACACACCCAGCTCTACATGTCTCTCCTAGAAAGCAAACTAGCTTGAGAAGAACTATGTTCGCCTTGTCTGCTCCCAGTTTGCTGGCAAGGTAAAACCTGAACTTGGCATCGACAAGCTTGCGTGAGAGGCTCCGGCGCGACAGAGCTCAGCCTCAAACCTGAGGAACAGGTTTCGGGCTGTGAACCCGGCGCCTGCAAGACAAAGCACCTTGGCAGGGAAATTAGCGATGAAGTGGGTAGATGTTGACTCTCTGTTCTCCCACATCGCGGGCGCCCCGTGTTGCGATTCCCAGTCAAAAACGTGCCGAACTGGCAGCCTCAGCACTGCACAAGCGCCAAGCGCTGCAGGACCTGGTGGCGGCGTAAGATGTTCACGCCCTCCTGGCGCGGTCCGGAGATCCCATCGCCACACGAAGCTTTGCTCTTCGCAGATCCTGGCCTGGAGCATCTCTGGGATGCGGCCCCACACCGCCGCCCTACCTAACAAAGAAGCCCTATTGAAGGTTCATGGGTAGTTATACGTGGGTTTATAAGTCCCCTAACATGGGACATAAGTATAGTTACCCTACTTCTAACCCTACTTTTAACTACCCATGAACCGCCAAGCTGAGGAGAACCTGACAGGCCCATTCCGGCCCCTGCGATGCCTCCCTGGCTCTCCAGCTCCTCAGTCTCGGTCTCAGAGGTCTCAGGCAGGAGGAAGAGCAAGAAGCCTCAAAAAATGCGGCCCAGTCTGGGCTTTAGGGAGACTGGGCTGAAGGTTTGAAAGCCAGGAGAGGTGCCGAGTTTCAACGTCGCCGTTAGAAGAACCTCGGACTTTCTGCAAGTTTTGCGACATGCCATGTCAGGCAAGTCTCCGCGTGCATACTGCAAACAAACTGTGCTTGAATGTGGGAAGATCGGGAAGATCAGAACCGAATATGATATGAGAGCGAAAAACCCTAGCCTAGGGCCAGCGGCTGCGGCTGTGGAGCTTAATTATGCATGGCTGTGGACACTTCTGATTCATTCGAGCTGCTGTCTGGGCGGCTACGCTGCTCGGCATGCTTGCAGCCGCCGCCATGCAAAAGCATGCGACTCCTGTTGTCGAGCAACGGCCAGCTTAGCATGGTCGCGCAGCACTGTCCGACTCTGGCTAAACCCATCCAAGCCCGGGCTCCTGTGACGAAGGCGCCGAGGAGGCCAAGCGTTGCCGAGCGCTCGATCTTGTAATCCTAGTCACGGCATACAGTACATGTCATGTGCACGAGTGAAACACTCGCATAAACATGCTCCTGGGTGAGATCCGCAAGCACTGCCAGCATGACACCAACAGCATCAATACTTTGATCCAGCGAGCTTGCCCAGAGAAATGGCCACAAGCTTGCACCTGAAGCATTCTGCCAAGTTTGACACTGCTTGCCAGCTTTCCGGGTAGTTGCGCCAGAACTCACCGAAGGCCTGCGTGCGTTGAGGAAAGCAGCAGCAGCGCACTTACCTCCAGCACTGGTTGAACTGCAGCGAGAAGACAGTATTTCGGCCATGTGATAATTTCGTAAAACTACGCTCGAGCTTGGACACGGGCTACGTTGAGAGCCGCCTTGCAGGTTTATGCGACACGGCTGTGCGAGTGCGAGACGCATCATGCTCTCTGCATATGGCTGACAGAAACAAGTGCAAGCGAAACGCAAGCGTGAGCTGTGCTGACTGCTGAGGCCTTCAACTGAAGGAACGGCCGTCTCCCATGCAAATCGCCTGAAAGAGAACTTGCATGATCGCAGAGCAACCGCGTGAAGCTGCCCTTTTGGGATCTGCTGTGCACTGTCGTCTACGGCTACGGTGAGTAAGTGCTGAGACGCGCGCAGCAACACGTGCGTGGCGGTCTAGGATGCATGTCTCTTGACTTGCCAGGGCGCTAAGAATGCCCAGTGTGAGGGCTGAGGGGACAGCAAGAACCTGGGCCCGAACTGTGCCAGAGGCAGATACGAGCCAATCGTCAGCTCTCCGGGGCGATGGCACTGGCCAGGCCTTCCAAGATCGCATCCTGGCTCGACCGCTTCCAAGGCAAGCTAATGTAGCGTGAGCTACCAGTAGATCCGTCAAGGTGCCCAGTAGGCGGCATCTGCTGCACCAACCTGGCCAGTCACTGTCAAATCAGCAATCGGGAGCAGGCAGGGCTGTTGGCTCTGGCAGGCATGGGCGGATCAAACACAACATGAAGAAAGTCACCAAGATATCTTTACCGCAAGCGGCATTGTGTAAGCCACCTACAAGTAATAGCAAGCGAGCTGGAAGTGTGCTAAAGCTTCACTGCTCCCGGCCTTGCACAGAAGCTGCTTTGGCGTTCGTGCGCAGTTGATGTCCAACCTCGGGTCCGAACAGCTTTGTAACGACTGCTCTAATCACGACGACATTATTGCGGCCGTTGTGGTGACCTCGAATCTCCCTGTGCGCACTGCAGCGTCGGCCGGGGTCGGGGCTCTGAAGTGATGTTCGTCGTGCCAGCAGCTGCCTGGGCGACTGCCAGCCGTTTCTGTGCCTCAGCGTGAGCATGGTGCAGCGAAGATCAGATTCTTGCAAATCTGCTGCTTGGCCACAAAGAAGGTCGTCTTCATGAACGGGAGCTGTATGTACAATACGGCACTCTCTGCCACGGCAAGCGCAGCCTGTCACGGCATACCCGTTTTGCCCACACCAGCAAAACCTGCTCGCAACCCAACGCTCGACATTGAATGTGGAGGTCTGCGTTTGCTGGCATACAGCTTTGTGTTTTTGAGGACGGCTTGGCTTTGGGGCCGATGCTTACGGACCTACTGTAGGGCAGCGGGATGATGCTCATCATTTCGGTGCACAGTCTTTCAACGACGTGGTATGTTGAGGCGTTCGTTATCACAATGAAAGGGTGCTTTGGCTGGTGCACCTGCGTTAAGGTCCTGAAAACCGATGTTCCATTAGCACCTGCAACCAGTGCAACTAATCATGCATCTCTGAAGAACCGAAAAGTTAATGGGCCGGTCCTTTTGCTCTGGCCTTGCATGCTAGCCGACGGCTCACTACTTTGGAAAGACAGCTAAGCGTCGCTCCAGTCCACAGGCGACCAGCCTCAAAGGCTGGTCAAACACCACAGCCCTCAGGCAAGCCCATCTTTGAGGCGCTCTAGGCTGGTGTGGATTTAAAAGTTGACCATGCCTCGTACTTTGCCGAGTCCATGAAATCTCAAACTTCTGACGTCCGGATTGAACTCGGAAGCTTTCCTTCACCAACCTCCCGGACTACACCGCAGTTCTCTGACACTGTGACGCTGTTGTGGCACCTTTCAGGCCTTCAGGGCGGCTTCCTCGTCGTCGCAGTCTACGCGGGTGCTCGCAGAGCTCGTGGCTTCCTGCAGGGAGCGGGAAGCGACCTGCTGCATCAAACGTACCTGTGTTATTGCTCGGGCTCGGACCTTGTCGCTCTTGAACGTCTTGCTCAAGGCGTACCTTTCAGTGAGCAAAGCGCTCCAGGGAGCCGGTGAAGCTCCATCTCTGAGCCGCAGGCATTGTGATGGCCAAAAGCGTACAGAAGGCACCCAGCAGAGTTCTCAGGCTGGGCCGAGCATCAAAGAAGACAAATCCGCCGAGAAGAACCTGTGGATGTCATGGCCCAACGATGAAGATCCGTCTGTCCTATGCCACAACCTATAGTGAGCGACTCCCTGCAGAGTCATTCTGGTCATCGAACGACAATTAGCTACCAAGTGCCCATTGAGGTGCTGTGACCGTCTTGAGCTGACCCAGCCTGAGGAGGAAACCATCAACTGAGCGGGAAAGACACGATTCCTTGAGGTTCCAACAGGCAGTGCTTGAACCAAAGAGGCCATGGGGCAGGATGTGAGCGATGGGAGACGTCAAGCCCAAAACCTCAGCTCCTCCTTCTGCACTGACAGCCGGCGTCACTGCTACTCGAGGGGTCAAGAAGCACAGCAGGAACATGTACACTTGTACACCCCCTTCGCCAGTTTGCCCCTTTGCTCCTTCTAAACGTTATGGTTCCAAGGGGCCCAGGTCGAGGAAACATTTGCCAGCATGCCGCAAACTGATGAGAGCAATATCGCAAGGCTGCGGAGGCCGCTCGGCTGATATGTCAGGACACCTGTCACGTCCTCGCAGGCAGCAACGCATCTACACGAGCGAGGAGACTATCTCGGGCGTTGCTGAACTATGATGCAGCAATCTGCAGCCCGGCGGTGACGCCCTGCCTCCAGCACGATCGCGCTGACAACAGTGATCAGGCCCATCCACGGCATTGCAAATTCCAACAGCTGGAGTGGGGAAAGCTTCACAGAGGTGTACCTGAGATGCTGCTTGAAGCAAACGTCCCTGATTCCAAACAGGGGAGATCAAAAATCCGTCGCTAGACCCGACGTTGATGAGACCGAGTCAACCAATAATCAGTCGATGCTCCAACTACTCTGAACTACTCCTACTCCCCCTACGACGACCACAGCATCCACCACCACCACCACCACCACCACCACCACCACCACCACCACCACCACCACCACCACCACCACATCATACCGCCACGTTACTGCTGATACTACTGCTTCTGTGCTGCTACTAGTGCTGCTGCTACTGCTACTGCTGACCATGACGGCGGCAGCCACTTCTTCTTGGCCGTCCATATGCACTTCTGCCTTGTTGTAGTTGTGATGCCGACGATTACGACTCTGCTTGTTGATGAGCGTGAAGTGCCACCGAGCTGCTGCACCACGTGGGTAGTCAAACCTCATGTCCCCCACATGCAAGCAGGAATTTGTTGACGAAGCATGGTTGAGAGAGGCTCGACTTGCTCCATCTTCGGCTGAGCCCGTCGCCTTTCTGGACCACCTGAAGAATCAAAGATCTGCAACATCTGTAAGACGGGCATCCACATCTCTTACAGATGACACTCTGACTCTTGCCGACAAGCGCAGCCCTGCTGTGCTGCCAGAGGCTCATTTATTAATGCCGGTCCGTCCCGGAGGCTTTCGTGCTAAGCTAAAGGTGCTTAAGCTCGGTTCAACTGTAGGGCGAATGCTGCGAAGAGTGTCGACAGTAGCGCCACTGCCAGACCAAAACCTGAAGTGCCATTTCCAGAGACCCGAGCAGGTGCAATCGTCCAGCTTATTCTGGCAAGCCGAGGGGCGTGTGACTTCGCCGTTCTGGATACCAGAAACAGTGCACTGGCTGATGCCAAAAACCGCCATCGTGAGCAGGACAGCTTGCCCTGCGAAGGCGAGAAGATGTTCGGAACAGGAGTGTGCGGAAGCTCACTTCACAATAGCCTGAAATTCAACCGACCGGCTTTCGAAGCTGTCCGAAACAAAGATGATACCACGCCAGCTACGACCGAATTCTGCTGTACTCCGCACGCTTTGCCACCGAGCAGCAAGCCGTAGGTTTTCTGCCATACATGGCAAAGTCCCACAGCACCGCGAATGGAGTCATCAGCAGTCTTAGATTTGCGAAGGCTTAAGATGCTCGGGGAGCTGCCAGAGGCGACAATAATCAATAATCAGTATGCTGCCAACCCTTGTGATAATCAAGATGCCAGAGAGAGAGAGAGAGAGAGACAAAACGGCATGACAGTGAAGTCAGTAGTGTGGCCACTGTGCCGGGCATGGCGCATGCTTACCCGCGCATGCTTACCCGCGCATGCTTACCCGGTTGCGCAGGTCAGTACTGCATTGTCGGCAAACTTGCCGGTGCGCTGCAAAGTACACGTGACATTTGAAAGCCTTTGTTGTTCCCATGCGCGGCCGGTATTGCACGCCTTTGGGGCTTTGGTGCCTGTTGTCCGGTTACGAGAAACTGGACCTCGTCTCAACCGATCGATCCCGAGGCACCGCACACCAAGATAGGTTTGAGGACAGTCTCGACTTGCTTCCGAATGTGCATCCACCGTAAACCTCTTACTCACATCTTCTTTCACCATTGCTAACCAGTGTGTTGTCAGTGTCATGACTGAAGCTCGTAGCAGCTCCTGGCAAGAAAAAACGCGAGCGAGTGGCTTCACCATTTGATACATGCCAACCGAATTCTGGGACAAGGAAGCATTCGACGCAATGTTGTAGAGACTCCATACCACGATCCTAGGATCTGCAAGAATGGTGGGGACAAGCCTGGGCCACGACCAGTCCAGTACGCGTACACTGCAAAGCATCATGAATGAGTCAGATTCAGGGGCACTGCCAAAGCCCTAAAGCCGAAATCTGTCACTGCAGCCGAAGCATCAAGCAGATGATTGCCTCAGAAGCCGGTCTTGGATATCGAATTACCAAAACTGCAACCTGCGCAGACACGCCGCTTTGGCGGGAGTGTCGGTTTTGGCCGGAGACAGCAGCTGAAGCGACATCCTCCTTGGCTGAACGTTCGCTCTGAAACGTGCTTAAACGAAAGATGGAAAGCGAATGCAATCGAAGCGCAACTGCGTGCAAACGGGTCACTCATACACGCCAAAGCGAGCTAGGAGTCGTACCGTCAGCCACGTGAACACATAGTGGCAAATTGTCAACGCCACAGGATAATGGAACTGAGCATGCGTGAAGACCGACTTGTTGCCTGTGCAGCTGGGAAATTTCAGCTTGGCTCTATGCCTTTTTATACTGCACAAGACCGCAAGACAGGCGCTCTGGCAAGCGGCTTAGCACCGTTGCAGGGCCGCTGGCAAAGTTGCAAAGGAATGCCAAGGACACACGCAGCAGTGCGATCATGGCACGGGAACTTCGCTCGGGCAACTACATCTGCAAACAAATGGGTCGGTTTGGGCCCTTCGCAAGGACTCAGAACAGCATTACAGTTCAGTCACACACAACCTATTCAACATTACTACAGCACACCAGCACTTACACTTCTCCATGTGTATGCCTTCGCCGTCGAAACCCAGTAAGTCTCCGAAGAGGAGCTGAGAGCCATCGACGTGTTGTGCACAGGTAAAAAAAATCCTGACACGAAGCACGGACCCCCAAACCCTAAACTGGCCCTAAACCCTAAACCCCCAAGCCCCTAAACCCCAATACCCTAAACTCCCAAACGCAAATACACCCTAAACCCCAAATAGCCTAAACCCCTAAACCCAGAAATCCGCCGGCAGCACAAATGGGAGAACAGGCCACAAGCAAGCGGCTGCTCGACTGTGTAGCAGCCTCCTCTGGCCTTCAGAAGCGAACTTGGAGCTCATTTTGGGTAGTTATAAATGGGGTTATAGGGGTTCCTTTAAGGGATCTATAGGATTTCGGGCTTAGGGTAGTTATAAGTGGGGTTATAAGTCCGCTAATATGGGCTATAAGTATAGTTGCCCGGCTTATAACTACCCATGAACCTCCAAGGACTGGGATCATGCGAACCCCGGGTTCCCGCCGGTAACAGGCCTTCCAGCAGCTTGGTAAGTCCGAGCATCTCCTAGCAAGTCGCAGATCTGAGGAACTTCTTCGACACACCACACCCCTGACGAGCAACAGGATTTAGCGTACAGGTGGGAGCTTGATACGTTCTGCATGTCAGTCGCAGTCCAGCAACCCCCGCTCCTGAGCGTGGAGGTGTTCTCAACACGCACAGTCCATTGCACACTTCTTTGGTGTGGCATGTGTTTTACTGATGCCTTACCGACACTTGTGCTGTACTCGGAAGTCTATTGTCCCTGCCGGCCCAATACGATGCTCTCGCACTTGCGTGCATGGTGCCTGTACGTTGTTTTCGCAAGCCACCTTCATCAACTAGCATGAGCCATCATGCGCAATGGGAGAGGTCGCCACAGGAGATTCGGCAAACCAGGGACTGAAACACCTCTCGACTGCTGGCAACAGCACAACAAGATGCAAGATGGAGGATGCCATCTTGCTAAATGTCGGGATGGTTCGGGGCTCGTGATGGGTCCCTTCAAAACTAGCCAGCACACGTGCGGCGCCGCCACCTTGTAAGTCGTGTGAAGCCGCAAGCGCAATGCACCAGCCGATGTATCCGCCAGACCTTGCGCACCGGCCGGCCGGCAGGGATCGGCGAACCCGGAGCTGGCGTCGGAAAAGGTCCTGGGGCGACTTAAGGCACTAACACCCAGGGCCAGCCAGCATAGCCCAGAACGACGTCCTGCTGCAATGGTAATCCCGGCGCCGTGTGCGGGATACCTCGCACGTTGCAACGAGCAAGTGGCGCTGAACGTTGTTGCATCCGGAATGCCGAAGATATGCCCTGAAACAAAAAGCAGCCGCCCTGTCAAGCCAAATCACCTCTCCGAATAATCCGAATAGGCCTCTTGGTTCAAAATGCATGCTGTGACTTCACACATCCCGTGGGCACGGGGCTCTTCCACTGCTCACAGCACCGCCTTTCACGGCAACTGCTTTAGCAGACTCGGCTCCCCCATGCATGGCAGCAAGCCAAGGCCAGCGGCCGCTTCGCTGAGCGAAGTGCGCCTGACGACAGGCATAGAAACGTTGCAGCAGACTCGGTCTCTGCAACTCAATTCGAAACACTACAAGACGAAGCTGCTGCCTGCGGACGTCTGTGACCTTCCGCCTTGAATCAGTCTTTGCCGTTCAAGTCTGTGCCCATTTCAACGTTCCACCCTACTGCAAGACTTCCTCATACTTCCTCCAAGGGTTGGGCGATTGGTGACGGCTGCCGTCCCGGACCTAGCCAAAAATCGACTGCAAGGGAGACGGCATAGCTGCCGGCTTCTGGCCCCCTGGGACCCTTGTGATGCACAAGCAGTGCAAGCTGGGTGCACAGCATGGCGCGGCCTTCGGCAATCACAGCTGCATGTTGCCAGGAATTAAATCAAAACAACCGCATACCAATTACCAATGGACTGATGCAGGCTTATCACTTCCAAGGTCAGACAAGATTGAGACCTGTGTTGTTGGGTCAGTGTCCGAAGTCTTCGAGGTTGTAAACCAAAAGAAACAGACACGAAGTGCTGGCAATCCATTTATTCTGCTTCTCCCGGAAGCACCTCCCACAAAAACCCGTGCTCGCGCAATGTCTGCCAAACGTGCCACGTAAAACCATGCTGAGCCTTACGTGGCTTGTCTGCCATGCCGAACTGAGTTCTCTGCCCGAATCTCATAGTGCGCCTTGGGCAAGCTCTGGACAAGACGGTGCTGAGTTTCTCTCTGAAAGTTACGTGAGCTCAAGGCATGCGTTCGGCAGGCGCCAGGGTGGATCCCCAGCTCAGGTCGAGATAAGCTCTTGGGGAGACCTGGACTCAGCAGCTCCGACGGCTCACGACTGGCTGAATTCGACACTTCTTCACTTTCGCAGAGGCCTGCGTGTGGAGGCACAGCAGCTGACACCTTGGCTACCAGTTGCTGCTCTGCAAAGGCCAAAACACATTGCGGGCTTCCAGTGCAGGGGTCTCGGATTCTCACCGGCCACATTTGCGTAGGGACTGGCCTCGGCTGCAAGACTCCACAGAGGACCAGGATCAAAGGCATGCGACGCAAATTGATTCGAGCTTGAACGGCCATGGCCCATGGCCACGGGAAGTTAGCTGGTGAACGGAGCGAGGTCATAAGGCAAGCGGGCCGACCTATCCCCTTTCGAGCCCTCCTGACAAGGACACGCCCCACAGTGAGGGTACTGCCAAAGTAAAAGTTGCAGAGTGAGACCCTGGCGAGGGCAGCTCCGGTATCGGCTCGAGGCTTGGCGGCCGTGCGCCAGCCTGAACTGCCTCAGAGTCAGAGTTTCACTCTTTGGACTCGGTGCCAAGCCAAAACCACGGTTCGAGCGCCTGCTTCGGCTTCAGGAAAAATGTCGCCAACCATTTGTGCTCGAGGACCTGGCAGGACATGGCACTGGGCGCATTGAAGGCCTCCTTTTAACCTTTAAGGCACCTTGCTGGCGGTGTAGCGTTGGTGAGGATATCTCTGAAGCATGCCATTCACGAGGTGGCACACCTTCAAGCCGGGCACGGTAGAAGCTGGCAAGGTCAGAAAGGAGAACGACCACGCATCCGCCCTAGGGGCTAACGGACCGCCCCCCCAACAAAGGCAGACATCGCCTGTCTCTTTCTCTCTCGCTCTCTCTACCTCGCCTCACTGGAAAACCAATTCGGAAAGACATAATCGACCTGAAGGCAACGGGAAAGCAAGCAGCGCGTCGAGAAGTAGATTCTTCAAATTGCTATAGCCTTGTGGATGCGCTCCTGGAAGGTTTCGCTTGCGGCGGTGCGCCCGCCTGCAGCACCTGTTAGAGACACATGCAAAGTACTCAGATATACAGACCATACGGCTGTGATCTAATTCCAATCCAGCAGCTCTGGCTTGCGAAAGGCGTCCCACCGGCCAGGAGCTGGCACAAGCGCGGCAGGCAAGCTCTCATGGGAGTCTACCAAACACTGGACTGCCAACTCATGCAGCCACATGCGCGCACCTCATAGAGGGTAATGCCCAGGCTCCAAACATCCGCTTCGGCACCGTGGCCCTCGCCAAAAATGACCTCTTCTACGCTTTGTGGCAAGGTTCTGCTTACCTCTTCGTCCTGCCAAGCTCTGCTAACCAGTTCTAACTTCTAACCCAACGACTGACTGAGTGGAGGGTCCCTAGAAGCTGCATGAACTCTTGTGAAAACATCCATCAACACTCAGGAGCATCGCTGAAAATGGCACCGCTTTCGGTGAACTCCCAGAGTTAGGTACGTTTTCGCAGATGGCAATACATGTCACCTTCTCCCGAATCCCTGTGCCAGCCGTCACGGCAACCGCCTCGAACCTTGGAACATGAATCAAACACAGGCACCAATATGCAGAAAATATGATTGATTGAGCCTCTCGTGGATGAGGACGATGATGATGATGATGATGATGGCGATGACATTCTGTGATGAAACCGTCCGTTGTACAGTCGACACATGGCACCCTGGGAGATCCCTCAACCGTATCTGACATGCTGCTGCGGTTCGATCAAGCCTTTTCACGACGTGTCGGCTGCTTTGCAAGAACAGGTGCAGCGATACTGTATGTGCAAGAGTCTTACAAGCAAACGTTCCAGCCCAGACCAGCGCCGACGAGAACCGCACCAATGGTGAACAAATCACGAGCTATGCAAACAATGGTTCCGGTCCCCCTTCCAGACCTCTGGGGCCATGTAGTCGAAGGTGCCACAAAACGTCCTCAATGCAGCGTCGGTTCATCGGGCTAGTGTCACATCGCAGATGCAGGCAGTTGACGTCCGAACTTTAGCTGATTTAGCTTAAGTTGTTTGTGTGTGAGCGCCAACAGGGGCTCTGGAACCATCAGGCAAGTCTCAGGAACTGCTAGAACCCTGTTCAGAAACAGCCCCAAACCGTCCGGAACCGTTCCGACCCATCGGAACGATAGAAAAGTGCCGATCTGGGCTTCAAAGTTCGAAGGGCCGAATAGGTCTCGAGATTAATGTCACGATTCTTGAGGCCAGAAAACGCAAGGACAGACACCCTCTATTAAGCAGACCACCAGCGATTCCAAGATTTAGCATGGAACGCCGGGCGCCTTCGCTGGCCTTCGTTGAGCTCTGCGCACCATCCGAAGTCGCAAATCTGGCAAACGTCGAGGCATTTTTGGCTTTGACGCTCAAAAGGTGCCCATGCCCGCCACTCGAAGTAACGCGACTGCGCCTTTGGGCAGTCTTCGACTATGAGGACGTTGTCGGGCTTCAAATCTCGATGGACGCAGCCTTAGAGGTTGGATGAAAAGGAAGCTGCATGTGCCTATAGACTCTGTCTTCGAGGCTTCAGCCTTGCAGGTGAAGGTGCGACACGCCATCGACAACCTGCACAAACGTATGAACCGACCTAGGCCCTGGGCCCTAGGCGTGCTCTGAGAGAGGATCCGGGCCTGGCCGAAGAGCCATCCCGCCTGAGGTTCTCGAAGCCGCTTCCAGGGATGTCGAACCAGAAGGTTCACCAAACGACTTGCGAGCTCCAGCACCATGTACCAATGCGTGCTGTCCTGAAACGGAGAAAGCTGCATGGATTCTGATCCAAAATCCTGAAGCAAAGTCGGCCGTCCTCGAAGCAGGCATGGAGGCGCAGGATGTTGGGATGGCGTAGTCTCTTGTGGACCCTTATTTCACGCTCCATCTGCGTGATCATGTTGCGGATCTGGAGGGGATACTTCTCAACAACCTGCACCGGGCCAAGCTGGCAAGTTTTCGAAATGGCTCTGACCCGCCTTCACCGCCACATGCCGACCCGTTTCCAGCTCTTGCATCCGGCAAACTCGTGCCACTGCACCTCCACAAAGAGGCGATGCAAAGCGGCTTGGGCTTTCACAGGCACCGAGAATCGCCTGAACCCAAGCTGTGGGCGTCGATAAACTTGTACTTCTGCGTGAGGTCCCGTGGCAGATGCTCAGGGAGCGTTGTCAACGTGTCCTGAACTTCTCACACGCAATCCAAGGCTATGTTCCAAACAAAGGGCTTCTGCGGCCGTGAAGAAACCGCCATCCTGGGGAAGCCTCTAAGGCAGCTGCTTGGTGCCTGGGCGTGTCTCTCACGTCTTGGCGATCGGCGCGCACGTGGATCAGCTGCGGAACTTCCTCAGGGCTTAAGAACCTAATGCTCGGTGCAGAGTTTCAGAATGAGAACCGGGCATGTGCCTCATCCACTGCGCACGTGTGCCTCCCGCAGATTCTGAGTGGACTCCAGACTTCACCTCTAATACACCTCTTGCATCCTCTCAGTGATCCTGTGGCCTCTCGAGGCATGGCTCTTCCGGAAGCTCCGGCCTCAGCTGAGCAGCTGGACGCACGTCGCGAGCAGATGGCTTAAGCCTGAAGCGCTTTTTGCTTTTGCACTTCAGGGCTGCGGCGGGCTGACAATGCCAGTGCCTCGCAAGGCTAACTGCGGAACATGAATCTGCAACAGGGCAACCACTGAGCCCTGAGCTTGTTGACGCAAGCGATGAGTTTTCCGTCTGCTTGAGACCCGCAGGCACCTCGGAATGCTCATTTCATCTCATGTTCACTTTGCTCAGTCTGCTTGAGAAGACTGGACGAAACCGTCGGCGAGGTTGGATGTGAGGGAAAGTGTTAGCGACGACTAGCAATCATTGCAGCATTATAGTAGTCGCAATAGCATTATCCACACATGTGCAGCTGAGGTTTACGACAGAATGATGTCGAAGCTCTGACCTCAAGGTGTGGGCTCTTCGTGTAGCACCACTGGTAGCCTGTTGTAGCTGATAACAGTAGCGCAAGAGCAGAGGCGGCCATCAGCACCGGAAACAATAGCAGCAGACATTGCAAGAGGGAGGCCTCGGGGGGGGGGGGGAGGGGGCACCCTGACTTCAATAAACATCCATAGGCCACCTGCGATTTGTCACGTGTTTCGTTAGGTGGGGTTAGGGCAGAATCCACGTGAACATGTTGATTTGTCATGAGAGGGGTCCATGCCTTCGAAGCCACTGAGAAGTAGTCTTTGCAAAACCAACTCCAGCTGAGTCCCAACAGGACTCGCTTTCGTAACAAGTGGTTCATCGCGACTCCCATTTATGGAACACCGGACTTGGCGGCACCATCTACGGCGTCCCGAGCAGGCGAGACAACAACATGAGGCCTCGGTTGGTCCCTTCCATGGATCTTGGTGAAGGAGAGATACCTCATGATACCTCGCTAGCTTCTTCCCTCTGTCTGTCTCGCTCTCTTCTATGTCAGCATCTAACAGTATTCAGCAGCGATAAACATCTTACATCTTATGTCTCGAGCTTAGGGCTACGGTTAACGAATGTTAACGACGGGTAATGACAAAGCGATGTTCATCATTGTTCATCCGTCGACTGAGGACTGAAGACAAGCTGATTCGGGCTGGACGGTGTTGCTGGAAGGTGGGGGCCTCCCGTGATTCAAGTTGAGCCAAGCTGTGGAGCTCAAAGGCATGCGCTTGTCAGCGAATCATCGAACTTCTGTTTGAGGCTGACAGAAACCGTGACAAGCTTCATCTTTTTGCAGCGATGGCACGGCAAGTGCTTCAAGTTGAGAGAGTCGCAGAGGCCTAGGATGCAGTTGATTCCTAGTCTTCGTTGTCGCAGAAACAGCACTGACCGGGGCTCTCTCGAATAACAAACAACATGCATTTGAGAGCTACCACAAGTCATAACTGGGCGATGTGCGGCTTGTCCTGCAGGGCGCCTTCGTCCCGAGACGGAGGCGAGGCAGATGTTCCGAAGCCCTTAGCACCCGACCAATGCAACTCGGTCCGAGACAGCTCTTGTGTCCGTTAGTCCCATTTTGCTGGGCCTCGAGCATTTCCACACAGCTGCAAGCCCCGGCAAGAAGGTCCCAAGCAGGCCGAGATACGCCCTCGGCACACGACTCAAGCCCCACCCCTCCCCGGGCTGAGTCTTTCGGTTGGGGCCGCCGCTTCTGATGCCCGATTCCTTCTTCAGGAGACGCGGCCAGTCGGACAAGTCACGTGCCTTTCGCTCAACCTCATTCGGCAAGACAAAAAACTTCAGACTTGTCTCAAGCGCGTTCTTGGGTATGTATAGAGCTTTAGCCGCTGCGTGCTGTTTCACTTTCTGAGTCTATGCAGGTACGTACTGCGAAGAAATCCTCACCCAGGCAGTCAACATCTCAATACCTGCCAGAACCCGACTGGTTGAAGCAGAACTGTGGCAGCGCGCCTGACTGGATACCACATCAAGCTGTTCTTCACGTGGCCTTCGGGGGCAAGAACTTCGGAGGATTTGGGTTAGGTCTTGCCATTGCCGGCAGAGGTGTGGAGCCAGCCTGTGCATCTGTGGTCGGGCAGCCCATGCGCTGTTGAGCTGTCGAAGATTGTCCTCGCAAGCCGTTTCGTGGATCTTGGCCCTCGTCTTACTGGGGAAGCCGTGCATGCGCAAAATTGCTTGCTGTGCAGGATCGTGTCCTTGATTCTCTCGGCCTGTTTCTCAGTCTGGCGCAGCTTGGCGGTCACCTCCTGCATCTGCCGCCAGTTGGGGTTCGTCTGCGTGGCGGTCGCCGGTGATGCCATTGAGCGCAGAGGCTACATGAAAGAAAGAACTGATCTTCGCATGTTCGCGACTTCTCGCACAGTTCGCATTCGCGCAGGCAGTGACTGTCACTGAGTCTACAGATGTTTGAGGCTACAGGCACTGAAACGTGCAGAGAACGTTATTCCTCATGCAGACACGATGGACTTAACTAGAATTTGGTTACCAGTGACAAGATGTTTACAACTAGGCAAGTTTGATGTTCATGTCAGAACCATCATGCAATCAAGCTGTCGGCGTCGTGGAAACAAGACGCACTGAGGCTCTGCTGATTCTGTCACTGCGACTGAGCGGATCAGTTTCTGTGGATACTGTTTTCGCTGCAGGCATTGCTCTCTGCGCACAGCAAGACCTAACGAATTAACGAAGAAACCCCGGCCGCTCTGCATCTTGACTTTGGCAGAGCTGCTGGCCCGGGGCCAAATGGAATTTTCATGCAACGACGATGCATCCCTTCACCGCAGCTTGGACATGAACCTTACAGTCTTCATGCTGCATCTCCCAACGACTTCGACGAGACATGAACTCGATCCTGCCAGATCCAACCAAACCAGGACAGGGCACTCCCGGGACGGAGGCAGTGGCCTCCCCCGGCCTTCAGGACGAAAGGGGCTCCAGGGGCTCTGGGTTCGGGAGGTTGCTGCTCACTGATCTTGGAGGGAGCCTGTGCATCCGTGGTCGGGCAGCCCATGCGCTGTTGAGCTGTCGAAGATTGTCCTCACAACTGCTAGCAAGCCGTTTTGTGGATCTTGGCCCTCGTCTTACTGGGGAAGCCGTGCATGCGCAAAATTGCTTGCTGTGCAGGATCGTGTCCTTGATTCTCTCGGCCTGTTTCTCAGTCTGGCGCAGCTTGGCGGTCACCTCCTGCATCTGCTTGTGAGCCGTCGAGTTGAAATCCTTCTGCGCCTGCAAGGGCACATTGAAATTTCAGAGCGTGCAAGAGGATTGGGGCACAGCGCCGCATTCCCGCATTCTTTTTCAGGAGAACCGAGACAGACCCAGTTTAGGAAGTTTAGGTGCAGAGAACCAAACCCCACCGCAGGAGGGGGTCATTGACGTCGGGGGGAAGGATTTGATCGATCAGTATGCATGTATTGTACAGAGGTCAGGTCATGTAGAATAAGCGCCGACATTCTGATAAGGTCTATAATCTAGACAGCCGGATGAGTCTTTAGCCAAAAAAGGGCAGACTTTTGCAAACAATCTAAAGAGCCGTGGAATTTCTCGAGGGCAAGGAAAGTTCAGGAAAAGCCTTGCACAAAGCAACCGAGGTAGGACTGGAAATTGTATGTGATTCACAACAGTATTTGTCAAACTCGGCGCTCTGCATTCTACATGAACGATATCTTGCAAACCCCGTCTTGTCAAGTACGCTCTGATTGAATATGCTATTGGGTTTTTGTAGTCCTGGGTCCAGAACGCTGCTGTAAGGTTTATTTCCAGAGGTCTGTGCCTGCATAGGTTGCGGATCGAGAGGACCCGGCTGCGATATGTCCGCGCCAGGCATGCATCTCTGCCTCAGATGGGGAGCTTGAGGTGCACGGCCTGTGTTTTTTGTGGGAATGGGGGGAGAGGGGGGAGGGTGTGGTTGGTGGCATGCGGCCTGTAGTTTACAGAGTGCGGGAAGGGCTTCGTGTCGGCCGGCAAGCCTCAGGCCCAATTGGGGGACGGAAAAAGGACAGGTCTCGGGGCCTCGGGTTTCAGGTGAAGCTCGAGGCTCAATCACTCACCGGACCCGGCCAAAGCAAGTCTCGACAAACAGCAACGGCTTCGCGTGCGAGGTGCATCGCTGTGCCATACTCACGCTGCACCTGCGGGAAACCAAGTGGCTTCAACAACCCAAACAGCAAGTCAATGAACATAACCACATAAATGCCATTGCGTACCCAGCGGTACTATATAGCGCTTCGGAGTGCTATGGACAGTTAAGAACAGAGCAATGCTAACGCGGCTAGTCCTGCGTGCCGTATGAGCACGGAATCGTCATCACGAAGGTGAGTCTGTTGGATTAGGCTTGGGAGCATTGGACTTCTTAAATTTAATGAGCAATGGAGAAGGGAAAGTATTAAGTAGTAGCCCAATGTGCCGTGATATCGGATGTGGCAGTAAGCCCAGGATTTGCGATGAGCTGTTCTAGGGCTTTGGGGATCTGCATTTGGGCGCCGAAGGGACACCACAAGGCCGTAAGTGCAAAGTCTGAAACTGAAAATCCCAGCCAGCTGCCACTGTAGGGCGCATGAAGGCCTAGAAGAAATGCGAGCCACATGTCAATGCTTGCGCCTGGTGCTGAATCTGGTGAGCGTACCTGGCAGGGCTGGTGAGATCCCTCAAGCCCCAAATATGAACCCTTCGAGTTTATGTTGCGTAGTAGAGAGGGTGCTCGGCCACGTGGTATCCTGATGATGCATAAATGCAAAAAACACAAACATTATATAGATATAGACAACTATGGTATGTAGGTATGTAATGTTGGTATGTATGTTTTGCATACTTTTATACTATATATATGTGTATATATATATACAGATGTGTGGCACGGACCTTTAGGTATAATGTGTGGGTTTGTTGTTGGGTCAACCTTAGTTCTTTCCCACTCTGGAGGCTGTTTTGCAGGCACCGTCCATCAAACAGCCGTGAGTCTAACTAGCGGTTGAACCAACAATCGGTCGAAACACAGTGAGATGCTATGTTGCCTTTGTCACGCTGTGACAGATCCAGGCCGCGGATGCTGTGGGGAATGGTAAGCGGACCTCCGATGATACAGTTCTCGAGGCCGTAAGGCAACGAAGAGATTTTGATATGTGGTTACAGACCGTGCCTAGACCTCTGGAGCGGTTCGTCGAGTAGCACATGACAACAGAAGCTGTCACACCTTCGTCATATATCTCTGACGATCGCACAACCTTTTTCATCTGCTTTCATATCGGCGGCGCGTCTGCGATTCGGCGTTCATTCGTCTCCTCTCCTTTTCAACACATGGAAGCGAGCGTTCGATCGAAAAGAAGGGACGGAGCTCTTCCAAACTTCAAACCTTGACAAGAGAAGCCTGGTCCTCCCTTGCGGCCTTCAAAGGGCAAATAGCAGCCTTCTACCTCATCCTCTGAAACAAGCAGAAAACTCAATCCAAGCTACTTTCGGTAAAAGAAGACAGCTTCTTTCCAGAAGAGCTCTTCATCTTTTGGCAAGTCTTCATCCTAATCCTACGAAGACTGAAGAGAGCTCGCCCCTGAAAGCATGGACAGAGTTCCCCCGGTATTCAAAAGCAATGCATAAGTTCTGTACTTCATCCTCGACAAGAAGAGAGCTTCCTTCAACTTATTAACGAGACAGACGAGGGCCCCATCTCAAATTAGCACACAAGCCCATCCAACTTCGCGAGAGAGCAGAGTGCTCATCCTCGACAAGAAGAGACTGAGAGCTTCCTCCAATCTGATGAGACAGAAGAGAGCTCCATTTACAAAATGACAACCATGTCCCTACAAGATATCGAGGAAAAGGAGAGCTCCGTTTGTTTACCCCTCAGTCGGCAAGAAGAGACAACGAATCTCTACAGGTAAGAAAAGGAGATCATGACTATCCCTTCTACCTTTTCAATATAAGGAAATGAACAGAAGAGATAGCGGAGCTCCTACCCAACCTTCAAAGAGAGAAATCCTGCCTTTGCCTCAACCTTGAAAACTCCCCCACCTCATGCCACCAACAAGAAAAGAGCTCCTCCCCAAGATTTTCGTGGTAAGAGAAGAGAGCTTCTTTCTCGAAGAGAGGTCCATTACCTGTTGGGAGGCCGCTTCTCAGTCTTGCGAAGACTGGAGGGACTTCACTCCTAGCCGTAGCCAGAGAGGACAGAGACGACCCCCCCCCAACAGTGTGTGAGTTCATCGAAAACAGGAAGAAAGCTCGCTCCAATTTCATAAGAAAGAAGAGGGCTGCTCCAAAAACCTCTTGGTAAAGGAAGAGATCCCGTGGCAGGTCCTCCACCCCAGCAATTGAGAAGACAAGCCCCTCTAACTTCTCGGAAAAACACGCGCTCTGTTTACCTCTCTGTCGACAACAAGAAGACTCCTTTCTCTCTTAGTCAGCGGCGAGAGCTCCTGACCATCTCCTCTCCTCTTCAATACATTCAAGCGTGCGTTCGATCAAAAAGAAGGGACGGAGCTCTTCCAAACTTCAAACCTTGACAAGCGAAGTCTGGTCCTCCCCTGCGGCTTTCAAAAGGCAAAGAGAAGCCCTCGACCTCACCCTCGGAAACAAGCAGAGAACTCAATCCAAGTTACTCTTGGTAAGAGAAGACAGCTTCTTTCGAGAAGAGAGCTCCTTTGCCTGTCAGTAGAGGAAGAGATACACTGGCAAAAGAGGACAGAGCTCCAGCAGCTTCCAAAAAGAAAAGCCCTCTCTACCTCGTCCTCGACAAGAAGAGACTGAGAGCTTCCTCCAATCTAATGAGACAGAAGCAAGCTCCATCTCAATAAAAAACAAACAAGCCCCTCCAAGATATCGAGAAAGAAAAGAGCTCCGTTTACCCCTTAGTCGGCAAGGAGAGACCTCCTTCTTTCTAGGCAAAAGGAGATGCTGACTATCCCCTTTACCCCTTCAAAAGACGAAGAGAGCATACGCTCAAAGAAAGGGCGGAGCCCTTCAAACAAAGAGGTCTGGCCCTCCTGAAAAAGAAACAGAACTCGTCCACCTCATGCTCTAAAAGAAAAAGAAGAGAGCTCCCCCCGACATTTTCGTTGTAAGAGAAGAGAGCTTCTTTCTAGAGAGCTCCATTACCTCTTGGTAAGTCGCTTCTCAACTTTGAGAAGAGTGAAGAGACCTCACTCCCAGCCAGAGAGGACAGAGACGCCCCTACCCTCAACAATGAAGCAATACCATATCATCCAAAACCAAAAGAAAGCTCCCTCCAATTTCATAACGAAGAAGAGGGCTGAGGAGGAGATCCCGTGGCAGGTCCCCCACCCCCAACGACCCAGAAGACAGGCCCCTCTAGCTTCTCGAGAAACATTACATAAGCCCCTCCAACTTCGCGAAAGAGGAGATCGCCCCACTTATCCCTCAGTCGGCGAAATAAAGCCTCTTTTCTCCCTTGGCAAGGGAAATTAAGAGAGCTCCTGACTATCCCTTCTTCCTCTTCAGAAGTTGGACTGGAGCTTACCAGAGCTCCCCCAACTTCCAAAGACAAAAGCAAAAGAAGAAGAGACTGAGAGCTTCCTCCAACCTGATGAGACAGAAGAGAGCTCCATCTACAAAATGAAAACCATGTACCTACAAGTTTTCGAGAAAAAGGAGAGCTCCGTTTACCCCTCAGTCGGCAAGAAGAGACCAAGCTTCTCTACAGGTAAAAAACGAGATCCTGACTATCCCTTCTACCTTTTCAAAATATGGAAGAACATGGACAGAGTTCCCCCGGTATTCAAAAGCAATGCATAAGTTCTGTACTTCATCCTCGACAAGAAGAGAGCTTCCTTCAACTTATTAACGAGACAGACGAGGGCCCCATCTCAAATTAGCACACAAGCCCATCCAACTTCGCGAGAGAGAAGAGTGCTCATCCTCGGCAAGAAGAGACTGAGAGCTTCCTCCAATCTGATGAGACAGAAGAGAACTCCATTTACAAAATGACAACCATGTCCCTACAAAATATCGAGGAAAAGGAGAGCTCCGTTTGTTTACCCCTCAGTCGGCAAGAAGAGACAACGCTTCTCTACAGGTAAGAAAAGGAGATCATGACTATCCCTTCTACCTTTTCAATATATGGAAATGAACAGAAGAGATAGCGGAGCTCCTACCCAAGCTTCAAAGAGAGAAATCCTGCCTTTGCCCCAACCTTGAAAACTCCCCCACCTCATGCCACCAACAAGAAAAGAGCTCCTCCCCAAGATTTTCGTGGTAAGAGAAGAGAGCTTCTTTCTCGAAGAGAGGTCCATTACCGCTTCTCAGTCTTGCGAAGACTGGAGGGACTTCACTCCTAGCCGTAGCCAGAGAGGACAGAGACGACCCCCCGCCCAACAGTGTGTGAGTTCATCGAAAACAGGAAGAAAGCTCGCTCCAATTTCACAAGAAAGAAGAGGGCTGCTCCAAAAACCTCTTGGTAAAGGAAGAAATCCCGTGGCAGGTCCTCCACCCCAGCAATTGAGAAGACAAGCCCCTCTAACTTCTCGGAAAAACACGCGCTCTGTTTACCTCTCTGTCGACAACAAGAAGACTCCTTTCTCTCTTAGTCAGCGGCGAGAGCTCCTGACCATCTCCTCTCCTCTTCAATACATTCAAGCGAGCGTTCGATCAAAAAGAAGGGACGGAGCTATTCCAAACTTCAAACCTTGACAAGCGAAGTCTGGTCCTCCCCTGCGGCTTTCAAAAGGCAAAGAGAAGCCCTCGACCTCATCCTCGGAAACAAGCAGAGAACTCAATCCAAGTTACTCTTGGTAAGAGAAGACAGCTTCTTTCTAGAAGAGAGCTCCTTTGCCTGTCAGTAGAGGAAGAGATACACTGGCAAGAGAGGACAGAGCTCCAGCAGCTTCCAAAAAGAAAAGCCCTTTCTACCTCGTCCTCGACAAGAAGAGACTGAGAGCTTCCTCCAATCTAATGAGACAGAAGCAAGCTCCATCTCAATAAAAAACAAACAAGCCCCTCCAAGATATCGAGAAAGAAGAGAGCTCCGTTTACCCCTTAGTCGGCAAGGAGAGACCTCCTTCTTTCTAGGCAAAAGGAGATGCTGACTATCCCCTTTACCCCTTCAAAAGACGAAGAGAGCATACGCTCAAAGAAAGGGTGGAGCCCTTCAAACAAAGAGGTCTGGCCCTCTTGAAAAAGAAACAGAACTCGTCCACCTCATGCTCTAAAAGAAAAAGAAGAGAGCTCCCCCGACATTTTCGTTGTAAGAGAAGAGAGCTTCTTTCTAGAGAGCTCCATTACCTCTTGGTAAGTCGCTTCTCAACTTTGAGAAGAGTGAAGAGACCTCACTCCCAGCCAGAGAGGACAGAGACGCCCCTACCCTCAACAATGAAGCAATACCTTATCATCCAAAACCAAAAGAAAGCTCCCTCCAATTTCATAACGAAGAAGAGGGCTGAGGAGGAGATCCCGTGGCAGGTCCCCTACCCCCAACGACCCAGAAGACAGGCCCCTCTAGCTTCTCGAGAAACATTACATAAGCCCCTCCAACTTCGCGAAAGAGGAGATCGCCCCAGTTATCCCTCAGTCGGCGAAATAAAGCCTCTTTTCTCCCTTGGCAAGGGAAATTAAGAGAGCTCCTGACTATCCCTTCTTCCTCTTCAGAAGTTGGACTGGAGCTTACCAGAGCTCCCCCAACTTCCAAAGACAAAAGCAAAAGAAGAAGAGACTGAGAGCTTCCTCCAACCTGATGAGACAGAAGAGAGCTCCATCTACAAAATGAAAACCATGTACCTACAAGTTTTCGAGAAAAAGGAGAGCTCCGTTTACCCCTCAGTCGGCAAGAAGAGACCAAGCTTCTCTACAGGTAAAAAACGAGATCCTGACTATCCCTTCTACCTTTTCAAAATATGGAAGTGAACCTAAAAGATGGTGGAGCTCCCACCCAGCCTCTTTTCCTTCTTTCAACCATGAAAACTCCCCCACCTCATGCTGCCAACAAGAAGAGAGCTCCTCCCCAAGAGTTCCGTGGCAAGAGAAGAGGGCTTCTTTCTAGAAGAGATGTCCATTATCTATTGGTAAGCCGCTTCTCAAGACTGGAGAGACTTCACTCCTAGCCACAGAAGACAGAGACGACCCCCCCAACAGTGTGTGAGTTCTCTACCTAATCATCGAAAACAGGAAGAAAGCTCGCTCCAATTTCACAAGAAAGAAAAGGGCTGCTCCAAAAACCTCTTGGTAAAGGAAGAGATCCCGTTGCAGGTCCTCCACCCCAACAAGAAAAGGGGATTCTTTAATAATTCGGAAAAATGCTTGAAATTCTTTAAAAAATAAAGACAATTGTTTCAAAGTGCTTCGAAAAATTTCCCTCGAAAGGAACACTTGTTGAAACAATAAAACTATTTGAAAAAAAGAAGACCCTGGCCAGGCGCGGCCGTCGCCGGCCAGGATTCTTTAAAATTTTTGAAAAAATTGAAATTATTGAAATTTTTGAAAAAATAAAGACAATGTTCTCAAAAATTTCAATTTTTTTCAAAAAAATTGAAATTATTGAAACTGGTTTCTGTATTCTCGTATCCCCTATGCGTCCTTCGAAACAACCGAGACCTGCAAATCATACATAGAGGTCCAATACACATACAGATGTATGTACACATATTACACATATACATATATATATATATATATACACATGCTCGGAGCCATGCGGCCGTGCCAGGCCTGAAGCCCTGAACCTTCCCTGTCATCGGAGCCCACCCGTTAGCCTCGGCAAAAGAACGATCGAAGTTAGGGCATGTAATACGAAGAAAAGCAATAATAGTTATGAGAGCATTAAGAGTCGTGCGAGGGCTGCTTATTCTTAAGTTATGCCTCCATCCTTGGGGGCTCCCTTTCGTCGGAACAACCCACAACGTGTAGCGTACGCGACACGGTGACTCAAGCCGCAACCCAAACACAAAAATCCACCGCCAGAAATACCTAAGCTAGATCAACTGACTGCGCGAACATGATCAACCTCGAAGACTAAATGGCCTCTCGAAAATCGAAAAAGCTCGCGATAAACCTTCAGTTTCAGCAGGCATCGACACTGAAGCCCTGTAGATCGCCGATTCCTAACCGATGGAAGCAAGCAAGTCATGCTTCACTAGTAGCATTTAGAAGCTTAGAGCTTGCAGTCTCTAACATGTCTGGCTTACCCAGGCTGCATCCGGTGCAGCTGATGGTGCTGTTGGAAGTACTGCGGTTGCTGCTGCAGCTGTTGCTTTGGGAGCAGCTGTTGCTGCACCTGTCGCTGCTCCGTCTGCAGCTGACGCATCGGCGGTTGGACCTGCACCTTGTCTCCCTGATGTGCCATTGCAGGGGCGGAGGCGGAGGCCCGTGCCTGTGCGTCAGCCAAGGCTTGTGCCGGCTTGGCCCGGTCAGGCTCGGCAGACTGGGACTGGGCAGCCTGGGCAGCTTGGGGCTGGTCCAACCGGGAAGCCGCGGCAGGTGCAAAGCCCTCGGTTCCCAGCGCATGCTTCAAGAAAGCTCAGCTGGCTCTTCTGTCCCTTCCCCTTCTGCCTGGGGCTCCCCGCATTTCCACACAAACAGAATCCGCGGCAAGAGCGACCCAAGCAGGCCAAGATACGCCCTCGGCACACGACTCACGCCCCACCCCTGCCCCGAGCTGAGTCTTTCGGTTGGGGCCACCGCTTCTGATGCCAGATTCCTTCTTCAGGAGACGCGGCCAGTCGGACAGGTCACGTGCCTTTCGCTCAACCTCATTGGACAAGACAAAAAACTTCAGACTTGTTTCAAGCGCGTTCTTGGGTATGTATAGAGCTTTGGCCGCTGCGTGCTGTTTCACTTTCTGAATCTATGCAGGTACGTACTGCGAAGAAATCCCCACCCAGGCAGTGTCAACATCTCAATACCTGCCAGAACCCGACGCGTTGAAGCAGAACTGTGGCAGCGCGCCTGACTGGATACCACATCAAGCTGTTCTTCACGTGACCTGCGGGTGCAAGAACTTCAGAGGCGTTGGGTTAAATAATGGCGGGCAGAGGTGTGGAGGCAGCCTGTGTAATTGCATTTGTGGTCGGGCAGCCAACGCGCTGTTGAGCTGTCGAAGATTTTCCTCACAGCTGCCAGCAAGCAGCTCCGTGGATCTTAGCCCTCGTCCGACTTACAGGGGAAGCCGTGCATGTCCAAATTGCATGCAGCGCGGTCGTGTCCTTGATTCTGTTAGCCCATTTCTCAGTCTGGCGCAGCTTGGCGGTCACCTCCTGCATCTGCTGCCAGTTGGGGTTCGTCTGCATGGCGGTCGCCGGTGATGCCATTGAGCGCAGAGGCTAGACATGAAATCAGGCTGGGCGTGCAGCCAAGAGCTATCATGCAACCAAGCTGTCAGCGCCGCTCAGTCGACGCACACCGAGGCGGCCTGGCCTGGCCTGGCCTCGACCAAGTTGTAGAGTTCGCAGCCCTTCGGAAGATCGGTGCCATTTTTCTCATTCTCTCTGCACACAGTGAGACCTAATGTATCCTGAAAGGCACGTGTTCGCGCCTTGAAACTCAGTGCCACTGCACAGGAACCCAAACCGCTCTGCGGTATTCTTGCCGTCCTCCCTGTTTTGGCGGCCGAAGGCCCCAGGCCAGATTTAGAATTTGATCGCTTGTAGCAGGGAGGGGCAACCTAAACCGCCTGTAGATAAATTTGCACATGTCCGGTGCCGGTTTGCCTAGCCGCGGGCTCTGCTGTGGTGATGTCGTAATGCTGTGACGCCTTTTCTACATTTCTATCTCTTCGACTTCACAAGCACACTGCGCCGCCGCTGGCGAGTATCCAGAGTCTGGATAGGTCCGGATAGGTGAAACAGACATGCTGAGATCAGCTTATGCAGCAAGATGGCACCTTCGATCAGGTTGGAAGAAGGCAATAAGGCATCGACTTCAACTGCCGACTTTGCATTGGGTGATAGCTTGCTTAAATTCATAGATTGTGCGAGAAGGAGCTCGGTCACAGGGTTCTTGAACAACCCAGAATGCCGAGGTAAATACATGACAGACCCCCAAGCACGGTGTGGATCGCGATGATCCGACCCTATCCAACCCAACAAGAAACTCTCTAATTCCTAGATTGGGCTTTGGACATTGGTAAATCGTGCTACTGCCTTGAATCAACATCATGATCAGGAGCGAGAATCCACTAACAGCAGTGCCGAGCCTGCCCGTGGTCGGTGTCCTGCCACATCTACGTTATCGAAATAGCCCAAGACTTGCCATTGCAGGGTCGCTGCTAGAGAACTGTGGAACAGCAGGTCCGGATGGTCACTCGACGCCTGCAGGTTCAGCCAGGCAGTGCCATTAAGGAAACGTCTTGCAAAAGCTTTCTGCCAGTTTCTGCCTCTGCCTCTGAGTCTTCGTTGTCGTCGCGATCGATGGCAGCTGCATAGCAGCATACAGGCCAAATTCCTTTCATTGCTGTCATCGATTTCAGCCAGGTGGCAACGACAGTGCAGCCATCTGCAGCTGCCACAGGGCAACACGGACGCAAGTCCTGCGCTGCAGACTCGTTGATCTGGGCAGGCAACCTGGCAGTGGCTCTGTGCGGCTCAGAGATGTCGCGCTGTCATGTTGGCAAGCCTTCTCTCCCCAGTCCCAGGAACCTGCCTTGTTCAGCATCGCTTCAGCCTGCTTCGAGCTTCAAGATATCTCTGTGACTCTATGTTTGGATGCAAGCTGGATATCTGCAGTAGGACATCCTCAGGTCCTGGCATCTGGATAAACATCATGCAGTTCGATCTCACTGTCGCTGTCTGTGTTTCTGCCTTCCTGCAATGCAACTGAGTGAGAGAGATCCTTCCTTGCGGCAGAGAGGCTCTCTGCTCCATATAAGCACTGCTACTACCCATTGGGAAAACGCGACTGCACCATGCACCGCGGCCGGTCAGTCAAGAGACGGCATCGCCAGCTACGCGTGCAGTACATGCCTCCACAACTACCGCAACAATGGCAGTAGTATCGTCTGGGTTACCTCGCGCCACCAGCGGCATGGCCGCCTCACGTCCAGATGCGCTACAACATTCTCGATTTGCTAACTCGGCAAGTCGTGCCCTTTACGAATAAGTTCATGGGTTGGGCCTGAGGGTAGTCGACTCTCGACCGAAGCTGTGAAGCTGCAAAACTCGACAGAGGTCAGGCGGCCGCAAACCTACCCCATATACTTTCCCGCCCGGCCCAATCCAATCCCTGACTGCTTTGTTAATTCTTCGGGAAAACGGCTCGCTGTCAACCAGGATCTACCCAGCTCAGTGAAGCACCGGCTGGTCTGCAACGAGAATGACCTTGGGTCTCTCCGGAGGATCCTATCAAAGCGCCTCCACAGTCTCTGCCTCTGTTCCGATCTCTGGCTTACATGTAATGAAGCCTGGCAGCATTCTGGATCGCGGCATCGACCAAGCTAGTGGCGGCTTGCTGCAGCTGCAACACCTGCGAATCTGGGCCAAGATTAAGTCAGCTGTGACGAACGGCATGAAGTCTGAAAGCTGAGAGCTGCACAGAGGGAGTCGGACGACCTTTGAACAACACCGGCAGCTGCTGGACCAACGGGCGACTGCAGTCCAGGGAGCAAATGGCCAGCAGTCAATTCCGCATGTCACCGCGTATACAGCACCCTTCCACACTTTCTTCATGGACTTCTCCAAAGCCAACAATCAAGACAATGGAAAAAGCATCAGAATCCATCAGAACGCGTGAATTTATGGGCTTCCTCCTTCTGGACCACTGAGCCTGGCTTATGCCAACATAGCAGCATGATTGTTGGTTTTTCGTGGAAAGTGCAGATGTCATCTTCATACTCCCGAAAAAGAACACGCTGGTCAGCAGGCATCCCCGTTCCCTTTTGGCTCACCCGCCTCCGCGATCTCGCAGACCCATGACCTGAAGTCTAGGACAGAGATGCATCAACTGCTTGTGCAACCTTGGGCTGGGGCCTTGATCGTCGAAGCTGCACTGCGTGCCTCAGCTCAAAGGGTTGATGATAAAATAGTGCAATGGCGTGAACAACGGGAACTGCTAGACAACACAGACAATTCCAGCTGTTCGCGCAGGCAATGACATGTGGTCAGAAAAATGGCGCCCTCAGGCCGGGCCTAAGGCAGCCCTGAGAAAGCGGTTCCATGCCCTCCAGCTCTTGCAACTTCGACCGGTGTCACTGTGGTTGGTATCTGCTGCAAATCCCTTTCGTGGTACGGCAACTCTAGCACTAGGGCCCCGGCAGTGGCGCTGCACGATGTTGGTGATGGCCTGGAACAACAAGCAGATGACATCTCGCTAAAGTTGAACCACCACCAGGTACCAATACAGACCGGTACTTCGTCGTAGCATATCGCAAAGCTGCATGCAGAAACCGCCATTTTCGCCACATGCCGAACTGCCACAGCCGTCCTCGTCACTGAGATTGTCGAACAGGCCGTCAGACCCGAGCACAACCACATCGCCGTGCTTGATTTGTACCTGCATCGAGCGCAGAATGTGCTACGGCCGCACATTGCAGAGCGGGAGGCGCACCGTATCCAACCGAAAGTCTTCCACCAACTCTTTCTGTTCACCCGTAACTTGGTGAGGAAGCCGGAGCACCTGATACTTTTCACAGGATCCGATTGGGGGATTGAGCAGCGTTGCAGTGCCTGTGCCGGGGTCTTTTCACCCATCATGACCCGCTGTGAGCGGAAAGTGCTGCGAAGGTTGTCCCCATTGGTTGGCCTCGTCAGGCCACAGCGCAAGTATGAAACGTCAGGCAGTGCATTGTCTGCAGCACAAGTTGTGTTAGACAAATCGTGCGGCTGCCTTAACAAGAGCATTGCACAGTCTCCCAGGGTGACTACTGCCAAGCGCTGGCAGTCCTTTCAGGAAGCCCGTCAGCGGACAGGATTATACCGGCAACGGCAGACCAGGCCCGTGTCCTCGATGCCGGCGAGGAGCACAGTGGTAGCTCCCAGCGAGGAGGTTCCCGCAAAGGCTTTCTGCAACAGGGAAGCTTGCGCTATGCAGTCGATTCTTCGTAGTCATTCTCACAATGATGCCACGCATGTGAACTTTTAAGAAAGCCAGGAACTAGAGCAGTGAGAAGCTCCACAGAAAACCATCAAATCCAGATCAGCAGATTTGGCAGAAAATTCGAAAATGAAAACGTCATCTGAATGAAACCCAAAGACGATGACGAAACAAAGATAAACAAAGGACTACAGCGCCGCGGGCTGGGACGAAAGCCTTAGAGTTGACCAGGCTGCTGAAAGGCGACTCGCCGAGATAGACAAATAGACATACACGCATACGTCGCACGCGTGTGTGAATGCACACGAACATACAGCCATGCATGCACAAATACATGCATCCCTACATATACCTACATACATACGTACATACATACACACACACATACACCACACACATACAAATCACATACATATGCATGCACACATACATACATACATACACAGACACAGACACAGAAACACACACATGAATACATACGTACCTAGATACATACATACTTACATACATACATACAGACATGTGCCGATGCATAGGTGCAGGCACATGAAATGAACATCTAGGCCCAACACGATGCAAGACAATCCAACGTCCAGGCGAGATCTGAACTGCTTCCAAAAGAATCCACACGTCAATGCTGTCCAAAAATCGAAAGGAGCTGGGAGCACCGGCCAGCATCAGTAGCATCAGAAGAAACCCGTTTCTCGTGCCGAAGCCCTGCAAGAGCCCCCAACATAAGGCTCGACATCTTGCACCAAAAAGTTCTAGCCTGGGTGCGGGATATTGCATGGACAAACCCGACACAGAGCCCGCTGCAAAACCAAGAGAAACGATGGGAGCACACATCAGGAAATGATCAACTACATCAGAAGGCATCCACCCGGCAGATCATGACATGCAGTATTTGCATTTTCCATTATTTACCCATGTGAATTGTATGAGGTGTTCAACTGCTTTGGCTTCTGGAGTTCGAATCAGGGGAATTAATATACAGTTGGTTTTTCTTGAGAGCTGCTGGTCTTTTTCCGGGCGAGCTGGATCAGTAAGCCTGGTGGGTGGAGCTAGCCAGTCGAGAGCTGGATCCCTTCCCTTCCTCCAGGCAAAGGCCGTTCACAAGAAGCGCTGCATCCATGTCAAGAGGGGATGCTGCTGTGGAGTTGGTGCTAAGCAGGGATGTTGCTAGTTGTCATTACACCAGCGTATTGGCCTTTCTGGGTCGAGGCACCGTCTCCTGCAATTTGTTGGATCATGGAGTTGAGGATCTCATGCATGCTGCGCTTCTCCAGCGCTCTAGTTCACATGTGAGGAGGAAACGTTGCACTTATCCAGCGCTCTAGTTTACATGTGACGGGGATCGGGAAAAATATCGGGACAGAGCGATTTTGCGCTTCTCCAGCGTTCTAGTTAAGTTTAGGAAGATCGGGTTGATTTATGGGTCATGGAGTTGTCGTGCATTTCTCGCGCTCTAGCTTGGGATCGGGTTGAGTCATGAAGATGTTGCACTTGTTCGGATTTCGGAGCTCAAGCTAAACTCGGCTGGAAACACGCAAGAATCACACAAAGCTCTGTTCAAAGTTCAAAGGCGCCTTCAACACTGAAAGCACCCAGGACCCGTTCTCACCGTTCATGTGCATTTCCGGTGGTGAGCTCATCACCTCCGATGCGGCATTCAAAAGCACTAGTCAGGAAGTGGCTTTTTGAAGCGAACCCAAGACACGACGCGAGGTTCAAGAAGCTGCCGTCACAAGTTCGCAGTGTGGCAATCAAGCAATCGCCTTCTGGCATTGGGCAAGAAGTTCTCTCGGCAGCAAATCCGGGGCAATGCCTGACATGCCACCAGTACTCGCTGCAGAATCGGCGACGGCAATGAATGAACAACTGGACATTGCAAATGCCTGGACTATGTCAAGGAGCAAGCTAGTAGTATGGATGGCAACAAACTGTCAAACCTATGCAGTTCATACAGACTCTGACAGCAGGCTCAGGTCTTTCTGAGCTCGGCATCATGACGGGCTTGCTTGAGCGCGTTTCTTGCGAAGGTTGCTGAGCTTCCCGCCCATTTTTTGCACACCTGAAACTCCATCACAAACACCCAACCTGCCATCAGGGCAAGCGCTACTGACAGGCGAAAGTACATCAAACAAGCGTTTCAGATGTACAAGCAGCTACAAGCACACTGACATTCGATCACCGTAAGAGCCGCACCACTTCTGAGCGCAGCAAACAGCATCTGCATAGATGTACTGTTGCTGCCTCAGCAACTTCAGTCCAGACTCCAAAGCAAGATTGCATGGCTGATATGACTGCATGTGGCATATGGCTGTTGCCTGCTGCTGTGTAGAACTATGCACTGCCCTGCGCAACCGTGTGACGTTAAATATTGCTGTTTATGACAATACAATACAATGCAACATAATACAATGGATTGCAATGATCCAATACACTACGGTACAATGACTCGCAGACGACTCTGTGTTGGCGTATGCCACGAAGATTTTTCTCGTGGAGAATGTTGTGTACTACTGGGTCGCACAAATATAGTGCCAACACTCACCGTAGCACAAAATTTTGCAGTGTGTCCTTACTTACAGATAGATAGGTAGATAGATAGCATGCTAGCTACATAATTACAGGCTACAGGTAGAATTTCGTTTCTGAATGCCTTCCCCCGCTCACGAGAAAGTCGCTTGGTTTCATGTCTGATGTCAACCCAATTCCGAAGCATCGCATCAAGCAGTTGGAAGCGTGGCGTGCCGCAATACACGCACAAAACAAGAAAACTGCAGGGACAAGCATGTCAGGGTTCCACCTGTACCCCTCAACTAGAGCGGACGGCATCAAGTTGCCACTTTCTGTATAAGTCCAGCACTGAACCGTACCGTTTAGGTTTAAAACTGGAAAACACATGCGTTTGGTTCATTTGGTTTAGCTCGGATTCAATTTTGAATGAAGCCTGCATGAAATCCAAAATTTTCCAGGAAAAAGATTGAATCTTGGATACCCACAGGATTGCTGCAAATCTGAAACTGAACCAAACGAATTAAGTCCACGAGAAGCGGTGTCAGGTGGAGATCGAACTGATGTAACAATCACATCTGCTGCCCATGAGAAGCAGCCACGAAACACTGTCTTTAGTGCAGTATTGCTGATATGTTGTAGGTTCCCCATGTTCAATCAATCGTCCCTGGTACTGGTCAGCACCACCCAAACAAGCATTCAGTCATTACTCCATGAGGCTTCTCGTTTCACCCTACTACTAGCTTAATAGGCTAATGCTTCCGGGCCCACACTTTCCAATAGCAATTGATGGGATGATTAAAGTGGATTAATGCTGTACTGTGATCTTAAACCAGTCATATGGTCAAGCACTTTGGACTCATAGCTTCATAAATTAGTGGCTTCAGGGTTTAGTGGTTATGCGGTGGCCATACCGGTTAGCATAGTGACTCTTTCGTAAACGAATCGGTTAGGTTGCACGGTCCAGTGGTTTCGTCGTAACAGCGCGATGGCTTAAAGACGAGGGCGTGTGTTGCAACTGCTCAGATCAAATTTTCATTGACTGGGGCTTCAGCCTCACTTAACAGGTCTCAAATTTTGCTATCTTAAGAGCAATGCTTTAATGGCTAGAGCCCCGAGCTCGAGGAGCCTGCAACACAAATTCGAAAGGCCAGATTAACAGGCTTGTATGTATACTAGGGGAGGCAGTCCGATGCCGCAACTCGAGCTACGGCGGCTTGAGCAGACTTGGTCAGGGGCCTCGCGCCTCGTTGCGGGTTCGTGCTGTAACCTTTGGCTGCGACGCAGAAAGCCTTTCCGTGCTTCATCAATCAGTTGCAACGAAAATCTAGCAAAATGCTGTGTTTTCAGAATGTTCTGCCAAAATATGTCAAAACTGCCAGCGAGAGCACAGTACATAAATCCAGTAGCACACACACTTTTATGGATAGCTACACGATCTGAGATATACACATACATTTGCCTTAAACGCCACACACATCCACTCATATCGAGGTAACGAGCGCTGAGGCCAGAGCTCCTTGAAAGGGTGCTGCTTTGCAGCTGAGGCTGCCTCGAATCCTGAAAGGTCCTACTCCATCTCCTACTAAACGACGACTACTATTACTACTGCGACGACGACTACTACTACTACTACTACTACTACTCCTACTACTATTACTACTACTACTACTACTACTACTACTACTACTACTACTACTACTACTACTACTACTACTAGGCGACAGCGTGCTCCTGTGACCCCCCTTTCGCCTCCTTTGTCGCATGCCTCTGACTGTGACCTCTCCCCTTCGCATGCGGCAGCCGTTTGGTTTCTGCGCCACGGCACTCTGCGCCCCGGCACACTGCTTTGTTGCCCGGCTTTGGTTTTGCTCTCTTAGACTCTTAGACTGGTTTGGTTCGGCTTGGTTTCGTATGGCTTGGCTTGGGCTTTACTTTTACATAGGGTCTTACCTAGGTCTTATTGTTAGATAGGGTCTTAGTGTTAGATAGGGTCTTATTGTTAGATAAGGTCTTATTGTTAGATAGGGTCTTATTCTTAGATAGGGTCTTGTTGTTAGATAGTGTCTTATTGTTAGATAGGGTCCTATTGTTAGATAGGGTCTTGTTGTTAGATAGGGTCTTATTGTTAGATAGGGTCTTATTGTTAGATAGGGTTTTCCTCTGTCACAATGGTGAAAGGAGATCTTTTTCAAAATGGCTTGGCTTGGCTTGGCATATTGTTAGATAGGTTGTTAGATAGGGTCTTATTGTTAGATAGGGTCTTATTGTTAGATAGGGTCTTGTTGTTAGATAGGGTCTTATTGTTAGATAGGGTCTTATTGTTAGATAGGGTTTTCCTCTGTCACAATGGTGAAAGGAGATATTTTTTAAATTGGCTTGGCTTGGCTTGGCTTAGATGCTGTTGCATGCTCATGTAAAATGATTGTGGAGTGCCGTTTCCACCGCAGGTTTTAGTAGTAGTCTCCGTAGTCGCCCGCCTTCTCCTCTAAAGTAGTAGTCGTCGCCCGCCTGCTCTTCTAAAAATAGTAGTCGTTACCAGCCTGCTCCTCTAAAGTAGTAGTAGTCGCCCGCGTGCTCCTCTAAAGTAGAAATACTTTTCCGCCTTTTGAAGCTTTAGGGCCAGTTAAGGGGGTCACAGGAGCACGCTGTCGGCTACTACTACTACTACTGCTACTACTACTACTACTACTACTACCACTACCAGTACTCGTACTCGCACTGGTACTGGTACTGCTGCTACTACTACTACGACTACTCCTACTACTTGTGACAGATGTGGTTGACGTGGTAGAAGACAAAGTAGAAGAAGTAGTAGTACTAGTAGTAGTCGTGGTAGTAGTAGTAGTAGTAGTAGTAGTAGTAGTAGTAGTAGTAGTAGTAGTAGTAGTAGTACTAGAGTTCTAGTAGTAAGTAGTCAGTAGTAAGTAGTATGTAGGAAGTAGGCTGCTACAGTTTGAGCACATGCCTGAGCATGATTCAACAGCCTCTAGACTCTAGCATCCTAGAACTGCTTCTTCGCATGCAAGGATCTGCTGCTACAGGCTGAGCACATGCCTGAGCGCATGCGGCTGCTGAAACAAGAGTTCATGTGCATCTGCGATCAGAACGGGTAGCTGCCTTCACAGCTATCTAGGGATCATCTTCATTAACCGGGGCAGACATCGAAACCGTCTGTGGCATGACTGCTGGCCGGTAAGGCAGGTACAGTATCCTAGCCAAACTGGCTGGCATGCTGTTGGCAGTTATCATCCGCTTCCTGATTTCCCAGGAGGAACTCTAAATCAAGCCGAGCTGCTAAGTGGTCGCTTGCATCCCTGGTATCGACAAGGGGAGCTTCGCATCCGATAGAGTCTCACAAAAACGCTGCACCAGCTGCTCGCAAGACATGCTTGGCCTCCGGATCTTTGCCGGTTGCAAGCTTGTTTCGCCTCAGCCAGGTTGTCAAGAAGTCTTGGACCTTCAGTCCCAAACTCCCGACGCTCAATTATTGCCAAGGTCGAGACTCTCTGACGGCGCCGGGCGGCAGTCGGATTGCCGGATAAGTCATGAAGCTGAATTCTTCGTCCTGCTAAGTTGCCCCTGCTTGATTCTGTAGATGCCTGCCACATCGTTCTGCTGTCATACCAGTCCGCTGCAGTAGTTCTAAATTGGAAAAATTTCGATGGTGCCTTCTAGTTGTGGTTGGTACTTGCTTCGGACAGAGATGCAATCTGCGTGGCACTCATGCGGAGGGTACCTCCGCATAGCCTCAGCACGTTAGGACAAGGCTGCGGGTCTCCAAACATGGAGCAGCTCGTTGTGGATTCCAGGCACGAGGCATCCGGGAGAACCACGAATAATGTCCGTGGGCACGCAGCACACACGTTTCCGAGCTTTGAGACCGTGCCCAGGGAGGATGGAACGCTTGCAGTGGAACTTGAGAGCTTGAAACGGGCCTGCAACGTCACGAAACTGTCTGCCGCCGAGGCGACGTGACATCACAGAGAGCTGAGAGAGCTGGAACTGCGCTCCTGCGCCATCAGGGTCCGAGAGGAACCCTACCAGTACCTGCTTCAGAAGCCAAGGTAGCTGCTCTTACTGAGAGCAAAAGCAGCTGGAAAATCTGTTATCACACGCAACGAGTCGCAACACACATTCGCATGCGACCCGCAGGTGATACAGTTGAAAACCTCGAGGACAGCCAGAACCCTGAGCTGTGAGCCGTTTAGAGAGCGTCTCACGAGATGGCCCTTTCCGTCCAAAGGAGGATGTACCCAGCGCCGAGCGCCAGGATTCAATTGGAAGCATCTATAGTAGATATGTAGAACCCCTCGTGATTTTTCGTTAGGATGTTGTGATCCGCGATTGAAGCCTCCGAGTCTTCCCGCGATCTGGAGACTGCCGCATGGGTGCATCCTACAGACTACGACGGTAGCTGCTACAGTGCACAGAGGGCCTTCGCCCCAGCACACATCGTCGTCCGGCATTTTCCGGCCAATTCCAACTCCGCAATCAGGTTTCCTGATGGGGCCCTGGTGCCTAAGCCTAGTTCCAGGCTCAATCCTGCGGCACTGTGTGCAGCATTAGTCAGATGTTGGCCGTAATTCCCACTAGTTCTCTCCCTGAATATTTCACGCGTATCCAGAGCCGAAGGTGCGAGGAACATTGAAAACTCAGACCAGACAACTCAATGCAGAAGCTTCACCGGGAAAAGCAAGCATCCTTCAGCCCACTTTTGCCCCAGAATGCACTACGGCAGATGGACCTGACAGCAGAAACGTAGCGGGCAGGATTTGCCCTCCAATGCGTCACATGCACGGGCCTCCTGTTATAGACCTTCGTGGGGAATGCCTCATTGCCCAGGAAGAAGCCAACCTGTCGAAAAAGCTCCGGGACATTCGAAAGCCAGCGACCACAAGTACAGATATGACTTTATAGACGGATGTGTGTGAGTGTGTGTATATACGTAACGTATAGTATGGATATGGGCATTACAGAGAGCGTATAGTTTATAGTTAACACAAACATGCAGGAACATGTGCACATCATTATACACAAGCGACTGTACAGCAGAGTCACCCTGTTCCATCATCTTCACCCGTGGAAATGCAAGCAGATTGCACTGGCCATGCCTTCATGCTCTCTGTCATCGGGTAGGAGGGCCTGGAGAGGCGGAGCAGGCACGGGGTTCATCTTATAACGATGCAATAGACTAGCCACGCTTCCTATGTCCCACCGACTATCCCTGGCAAAACCAGCGGACTGGTCGAGGTGTTTAGCAGAACTGCAAGCGAGGCAATGCAAAGCAGCGGATTACCGGCAGCTGTGGCGACAAATCCCGGTCGCCCGGAAGAATCTCTAGCCACCGGGTGGGTTGGGCGGGTACTCTGAACTGGCTACCCCCAAAGACACGCAAAAAAGCTTTCGCCGAAAGGCCACGGACAAAGCATCCTCAGTCCTTTCCCTTTAGATCAAAACGACCGCACTTGAATCAGATGCACCTTCGGTGTACAATCCGCATCAGAATTAAGCAGCTGGCTAGCCCGCACACTGTCGTCCCTCATGCTCTGGTACGAGTGTGTTGACAACTCAGTTAAATAAGCGGAACTAAATGTATACCACATTTGGCAACTTGAGTCCGCAACGGGCTCGACATGTCATTGTGTCTGGCATAGCAGGAACTTGGATCCCAACTTCGGGGAAGAGGTGCCGCAGCGAGAGCCACCCCAGTCTGACCTGGTCCGTTAAACGAATGGTTTCAAGCAATCAGGGCCCGGGGTATTGTCAACCTCACTGGGGCAAGGACGAGCCACAGCTTTGAGCTGGCGGTCCTCGGCGACTCGACCATGAGCGTGAGAAAGGCGCGACATTCATGATTGTCATCGGCTCCACGTCGCAGCCCTTGTGACATAAGCTACCAGTTACCGGCGGTAGCTTTCGTTACACCTACCACCATGCTTGGAGTTCTCTGGTGCTTGGGCGTTGTTGCTCTTCAGCAAGATCTCATCGAGGCCAGGGCCAATGTCGTCGAAGTCAACCACCCGACTGTCCTGCTCATCTGCACCGGACTAAAATCCAGTTCATCTGGTCTGCGTACATAGCATTGGCATGAACCCACCCGGGCAGAGCACGTCAAGGCAATGCTTCGACTCTTCGTTGCCGAGGGATGGGAGCTTCTTGATAATTATGTCCCTGATAAATGCTTTTGGTGCCATGCTTCGTCTTCATCAGACGCTGCTCTCCTTGACAGTGCACGAGTCGATCATGCTCTGAAGGAATGCTTTTGCTGCTGACCTGCACAGGGGCCCGCTTTTTCGCAAGCTTAACGCAGTCATCACTCACTGTTGCGCATTGCAAGGCTGGCCTGCGTCGCTCACCTAGGTGAACAGATGCTGACAACCAGTCTCATATGAACCTTTGGTTCGACAGGTGCAAGGAGCGTGCCAGACTGCGCCGAAGAGCGTACGGCACAAGGGCCGATGGAAGAAGGCCTGCAAATCATCGCGTGGTGCCCGGAGAGGCCTGAGCGAGAAGGAGGACCTCGTTTGCTTATTCTTGATGGCGTCTGCGAGGGCATCTCTTCGGTACCTGCGAATGGATACTATGCACATGTGAGAGAAGTGTGGCTCATCTAAGACTGAGCCCGAGGCGCTGAAGGGGCGATGGAACGCGGGGAAGCCATCGGTGTTTATCAAAGGCAAAGCTGGTGCAACGAATCACACGCAATGCAAGCAGCAGGTAGAGACCTGTAATGAAATTCATATCTTGTGAACCCGAACCCGTACTAACTAGTACCAGAACGTTTGGGCCAAAATAAACTCTGATGTTCAAGCTCGTATGGCAAATGCCTTGTTGCGGAGCCGACAGGGTGAAATAGATAGAATACAGTCTTGGAAACCACTCGTCCTGGATGCTGTGCCTCTCCAGAACTGAAACAGGATCGCGCAACCCTTTCTCAGATTGCCTTGTGCCCTGATCCACCAGGCAAGTCTTCAAGTGGAGGCACACGTCCGCTGCCGACCATACTTGCTATGACCTGAATGTCTACAGTTTTGGTGTGTAGAGCATGGATCGAACCTCGGTTAAGGATTTCAGGGACTTGTCAGGTGCGATTTGCTAAATGATGTTGGGACATGCAGAAGTTGAGCACCCTCTGACAATCGCCGACATTTCATCTTTGAGACAACAGCCTCTAAAGTGACCTGCAGGCGGTCTGAGACTTTTCTCTCCAGGTTCGGGGCCGTAGATGGCGAAGCTGCTGCAAGTCTTTGCTTACTCAGTCTCACGCGGACGAGGCTCCAGCCCTCGTTTCAGGTGACAGCCTACTCAAAATGCGTTTCTCTCTCAGTCTGCACTCCAGGCTTCGATCGCACTGAGGCCTGCACTCATATGGGTCATTACCACACTGTTTCCGTTTTCAGGAAGCACTTCCTGCAGATATCAAACGTAACCAACTTGAACGCACCGTGTTTTCTCATGGTGCGGACTGCCTGTATCATGTCAGGATAACACAAGAAGAGCCGCAGGACACCTTTGCGCCTGGCCAATCCGACGCGCGAGGTCCGCTTCAAGTAAAACTCGATCAGTCTATACGGATTTCAGATGCTGGCTCGTTCATTTCCTTGAGGCATCGGGCCATGCTCTTGACCTGTACACCGAAGACAAGCCTGCTTCATCTGTAGCTGCATGCGAGCAAAGGTTACCTAAAGAGTGCACAAGCTCAGGCTGTGGCTGCGAGGCTCACACTTTGTGCGCCCATGGCGCACACCAACGGCTCCGACCTCTCACCAGCACACCTCAAGAGGGTACTGAAGTGCTGCAAAAACTCCCAGACGCATACGAGCGCATCTACGAGCGGCAACATGGGAGCAGCGATGCCTGCGTGTCCAACAGGTCGTGATTGCGCCACTAAGCTGGTCGATCTTCGTCTGTTGTCCCACCTCGGACAGCTCGAGCTTCATGGACAATGCTCTTCTGGGGCTGCGAGATTGCTGCATCTCTGTGACTCAAGCTCTTAGTCGCTCCTGCTCCGGAGCGTCGTAAGGAGTGTACGGCCTGCCGAATCAAGCATGGCCCCAACAACCGCGGAAGATCACTCGCGTGGAGCCTTTGTTAAGGTCCCGGCCCCTTTATACCGACGACTTTCATGCTAAGCCAATAGGAGTCACCCGTCCTGGTCGCGGAAGACAGGTCCATGTTGTTGCTTCCCGAAGCAAGGAAGGAAGTGCAAACGCTGAGCACCCAGCTTGCGCAGTTGGGGGACAAAACCGACCCGGTGGAACCATGGCACCTCCAATCCAATTATCGTTCTGCCAGGCCAGGGCTTAGAACGGCGGGACTGTGTGAAGCAGCAGAAGACCTAGATTCTACGACGGTGAGTAGTGTCTGAAGTCTTGCCATGACCAGTAAGCTGGCAAGATCAGCTCAATTGGTTTAGAGCTGCCGCTGTCGGTGAATCAATGGCATTGTGTCAATCGTGTTGGCAGCAAAGTTCAGTACTCCACGGCGGGCATGTTTTAAGTGCGACACAAGACGGGCACAGGCACATTCAGCATCGGAAGGTTTCGGGTTCGGGGCCATCGAGTCGACACATCTAACATCATCCAATGCAGCCAGGGCATGTTGTCTCAGAAACGGCCAAACCAGAAACTGAGGAAGCTTCGCACCATGTGCACTTACCCATGGCTGCCAGCGCACCTCACCGGTGCTCTCTCCTTTCCGCTTCTCTTCCGCGAATTTGTTCACGAGCACCACAGCCTTGGAGGTTGCCGCTTGACCCCTCTGGCTTCGTTAGCACCACTGTGTCATGACATGCACACTGCTGCAGGTTTGCAGAATATGTACGCCATACCGAAACCACTTCTGTTCGATTCAGACCACCCTACGGCTACAATGTCATGCTTGTTCTCAACTCTACCACTTCGCATCAACATGCCTCCGCAGAGCTCTATTGCTATCAGTTCTGCTCACGGATCACTCGAAACTCGCAAGCATCGCCTGCACATCGAAGGGTTAATGAACGTCGTCCCCTTGCGACCCCTGTGTCGTCTCAAGCCCCTGTATCCCTAAACCCCCATGCAGCGAAAACACCTTCAAGCCCAGCAGCCCAAGCGATAGTTTCAACGTTTGAGATTCCGAAGCGGTTCAACTGTGGGCGGGTGGCCTTCAGACAGTTGTCGATGCTCTTTTGGCCCATGCCTTCCAGAAAAGTCTCCTGCCTGCAACATCTGTCCGATCCAAGGGCCATGCCATGTAAATAACAGCGGCTGGACTCCGGACAGACAGCTGCCCAGGTCCTTCGCTCTGTTCGCAGAAATACCCCTCCTGCCAACTTTGCCATGTTGACTCCTGCAGCTGCACATCAGAAGCATGCGAGGTGGAAATGCATGGAAAAGCCTATTCTTGAAGGACTTGCAGTCCTTCCCCTTTTACTCTGAAGTACATCTCCGGCTGGTCGTCGCGGAAAGCCTTGTGCAATGTCAAGTAAACAGAACCTTCACCGTGCATCACATCCTGATACATGGTAGTGACCGAGCGCAGATGCCAAACTGTCAACACCCTGACAGCTACATGACGGCAGCTGGCATGGATCTCATGATGAATCTGCACGGAATCTCGGTGTGGCGCGAATTTCCTGTGCCGCACAGCTGCTCCTGTCAAATTGATAGGCTGAATCCTTGAGGTGAGCACACTTCTCCCGTTTGTGGCGCGAGTCAGTTTCGAGGGAAGTCGAGATCCCATCCCACGCGGGGATCACGGGGTTTACGATGTTTACGATGTACCAAGGACAGAAAAGGCAGGTCGATGCCTGCATGGTGCTGCATGCGGCTCAGCATCGCCATCCGCGGTGACAGAATCATGTTCGAGAATTGTTGCACTTAACAGGGCTAGGTTCGAAATTGGATAAACATGCTAATGCGGACACGAACGCTGGAGCTTCTTGGCAGTGTGTCTGCTGTCTAGTCACTAGTCGCATCCAGCCTGTGGCGTCTTCTTTGTGACAGGGCAGTGCTATGGTTCTCCGGCGGGAACGCAGCTGCCGGTAGGGTCTTCAATCAATTCATACCGTGAAAGATCGTCAGCTTGCTCCAATGGCGATGTCCAACCGCAGGCATCTGTCTCTACTATCTGTCTGGAGAAAGAATGCGATTCGCCTCTTGAAGTTGAAACCCTACTGTGACTGTCGAAGCGCACGGATTCAACGAACGCGCCCTTTTCCTCGACGCTTCTCAAGCGCCACTTGGGTCAGAACGCTGCCAGTTTCTTAGCATGTTTTTAACAATGCACTTGGATTTGGGTCGAACTGCCCAGGTGAGACAGGCCTTCTGCACGGGTGGCGAGAGCTCAGCCGACTTCGGCCCGACGTCTCCAATGGGGCATGGCCTCATGATGGAACGATGTGATCTTAGGCATCCCCAGCCCTCTGACTGAAGCTCTGTAGAAATAGCAGAGGCATGCCAGACATTCTTTGCCAATTTGTTGAGTACTCCTCCCACTCCCATGTCAAGGATCTCAAACCGTGTGCAGAAAGGATTGGCTATACCTAGGTCCTTAGGCTCTGCACTTCCCGAGTCCGCTACGCTCATCACCTCCGGATAATCCGCCTGTCGGGATTGGGATACCAAGCATCTCGAGAGGAGAGGCCGAGCTCCGGGCTCTCATGCCCTCCAAGCACTTCATCAGCGCTTGCTGCTCGGCCTTTCTTTCACAGTCGCACTGAGGTGTGAAACTAGGACTGCACATCCGTATATGGTTCCCAGCCTTCTTGCCAATCATCCCGAGGCAATGAAGAACGCGCGAAATGCGCAACCAGTTGTGGTTCCTGGCAGTTTCTTCACTCACGCAAAATGGCATGTATTCAGCTTCCGGGCAATTTTGTACTATAGCAATGTTTGATAATGTTGCTTATGAGCTGGCGTATCAGCTACATTATTACATTGCAATATATTGCAGTACATGTTCGCAGGTCACAACTGAAACACAACGGAGGTGGAGATCCAATCCAGCACAAGACCTCGACGAAAAACTGTGAGATGCCAACAGAAACCGCTGAATTTAATTACCGGAGACGGGCAGCCGGGCAGAGTCTGTGTGGAGCAAAGCTCGGTTCACACAGCACAGAGATGGTTGAGACAAACAGGTCAGGCGGGCCCGCCGAAAAAAGATGACCAGCAGTCCCTCTCCCTGTGTCATGATTTCACTCGAATTTGGCTGACATCACCTACTCCGCCCGACCCTGTCTTTCCGCACTTCACACGACAGTGCGAAATTCTGGGCAGCCGGCCGGGATCTGAAGTGGTCGGCCCTGGTAGCGCTCAGCTTAGGACAATGCACTGCGCATGTCTGCTTTAATACTCCTTAGTTTATCGTGACGATGACGATGGTAAGCGTGCAAATAGTAAAACGGAGCGATGGTCATGATGCTGGAGAATGATGCGGATGCTGATGACGATGGCGACGGCGGCTATCATGTGAACGACAGAAGACACAAACTGTCAACAAATGCTGCTCATGACAACGATGGCGAAGACAATTCAGTATGATGGTGGCAACGCACAATACGAATGTGCGGTAACTGTTCTTCCGTATGCTTCCGTTTCACGAAGGCTGTAGTGCGTTGGCTTGCTGATGTGCTTGTATTGTCGCTGTTTGTGGTAGTGTCACGTGTGGCAACTTTGGCCTGTTCATTGCGAAGCCCACTCTCGGTCGTAATGGTTACCCACCGTCTGAGTCTAAGCTGCCGTCGGACATGATACTTATATATATATATATATGCCCTCCAATACTGGGCTCATCAAACCCTGGCTGTCACGGCTGCCTGACGATTTGCAGCTCCCCTGCATCGGCCTTCAATTCCAGCCTGTAAGCTGCTCAGAGTCAGGCACAGGTGTGGCACGATCAAGTTCGAAAGTTTACGAATGCGTCGCTCGCCATTTCGCTGAGACCCTCGCCCAAGGAATGAGAGGAACCTCCCAGAGAAGTTCAAGAACTGTGCACAGCCCACCCACACCCACACGCACACACACAGACACACACACACACACACACACAGAGCACCCAAACGGTTCCATCGGCCTCTTTAGTATAAGATCAAAGTTCGCTTGGATCTCCGGGTCCTGTCCACACGCTCGCGTACCGATCCCAGAGAGTTTATTCTTCGGCGTCTCTGCGCGCCTCCCTGCAGACTTTCTGGACCTGGCAACGACATTGAACAAACCTCGCGAGTGGCTACAAGTAAAACGAAGCTCCGTGCATCTCAGTGCTCTGCATGAGGCGTCATCATAGGAGCTGCCCTGTTGAACATAGAGGCTTCATCCGTCGGGAAGATCCACTGCACATAGTTGTGGCAAGCCCTGAGCATGTCCAGAATGCAACAGTTCGACACCGATGAAGCATGTCTGCTTAGCATGCAGCTCCATCCAATCATCGTTTGACTTCAAGATGTCCTGAGGCACACTTACACTATGTCTCGTTCGGGCTGTCTCAGAACATGCTCCAGCCGCTTCCCGCCTCCAAGGTCCTCTCCTCACTGTCTGTCCCCTGCCCTTTGAGAAACTTGATGAGGATTTCAGCTGTGCCCAAGGCATCTGCAGTCGAGATTACAAAGGAAACGATCGAAATGTGCCAACGCAACCGCTGCCTGGCCCACCGCGAGACGCCAAGGATCCTTGACAGAGACTGCCGTGACAGGCTGAGACTCTTAGATGCGACGGGGGCAAAAGTGCCGCCTACACTTGAGACGCGGGCCAGCAGAAGGACCGAACTGCATCTCGACAGGCCTGCGTCAGAAGATGCAAGCGGACCTACGCACCTGCTGCGGCAGGGGCAGCACACTTTGCTCACAGCAACGGAACAGCAGGATTCACGAATGCAATGAGAGCTGGAGAGATCTCGAGCCTGTCCGCCGGTCTCTTTGACCGGCACGGGCAGCTGCCCATGCTCAAGCGACTCAGCAAGCCGAGGGCCTGTTCAAGGCACATTCGCTGAAAGTTACTGGAGTTACTATCATATTATGTTACCTCGTCTGAAGACTACAACACACAGCTTCGCTCGGATGCAATGAGCACTTGCTGAGATGCTTCTATTCTCTCTTCATCAGCGTGCAATCTGGATTCGGATTGAGCCAGCTGTCGAAAGCATCGAAGCCACGTCAATTTGCAGTGACACGCCGCATTCAAAGCCATGGTTCGAGAGGTTATTCGAGCAGCTTTTTCTCACAGGCAGTTCAGCAGGCTGCAGCATCGGGCGATTGCTCCCACCACACACAATGCTGCCTGGCATGGCTGCAAGAACATGATACATGTGGTCATGCTGGCTGGGCTACGCTGCCGGTCGGCAGAGCCAGGCAAAGCTTGCACAACATCAATGAATGTGTGGAAACAGAGAAGAGTCATGACATGTCGCTGGGAACCCCACATCACCAGCCGGGCAATCTCGGAAGGACCCAATCGCCCATGGTCATGTCGCCTGCCACCCATCACTGACTCGACTCAATAACACCAAACAACAGTAGTATAAGCATTGGAATAATGTAGTGAATGTAACACAATGCGACGATGCGGAAACTATCACGCATACATACCGCAAGGTAACACGAAATGCAACAGACATCAATACCTTGGGCGGTCGAACATGCCGCGGTCATACCACAAAAAACATCAAACTACGTGGTGACATGGATATGCGTCCTTCGTATCGTACATGCAACATTATGCTCGAGCAAAGAAGGTTATGCAATGTGACGCGCTATCATAGTTCAAGGTGCAATGTAAGCTTGTCGGTTTCGTCATGCTGTCTCATGCCACACCCCGATGTACCATCAAAAAGATTTCAAGAACAACGTGTCGTCCTGCAGTTCTCCGATGCAAGCAGCAAGCATCCATCCTTCGACTTCCTAGTCTGGAGTTGCTGAGCAGAAATGATACAAGCGCAAATCATGCGTGGGCAAGAGAAGCAGACAAGACAGCAACTGAAACAATGCGTAGATAAACGTTAAAACTCTCGATGGCAAGACACACGATCCGAAAACTCTCATCCTATCATGTCAGACAATGAATGAGACAATGAATGACCTGGCGCTGTTTTCAGCTGAAAGAAAACTTCGGAGGAAGGCCGCGTTCCAACGACATCCCATGCAGTGGTGAAGGTATGCGCGCATCAAATCTCAATCTCTTACCGTCGAACCCACGAAAAGGGCCACATTAACACACAAAAACGTGTATTGCACTCTCATCGACTTGGGGTATGCCATGCGCAAAGAATCACGATCGACACGCCGAGCGGGTCTGGTGCTAGCGAACACGGGAAGCGCATTCTTCCCCTGGAGTACTCATTGTCATTACTAGTAAACGCAGAGGTCGCAGCGGCTTCAAGCAGCTCCCCTGTCCTGGCTGGCTCAGTGGCAGCAGATGGTAGGAGCTCCAGCAGCAGGCGGAACCAAGCTGGGTTGAGCTCCTGCTCAGCATACCCTGAGCATACCGAAAGCTGCTCGTGCCCGTGCTGAAGCTCTCATCCGGCCGTTGCCTTCATCTTCTGATGATACTGGCTGATGCCTACGCACGGCTGACGGCTGGACCCTAGAATGCGCACGGAAGGGAAGCATATCGGACCAGGGCAAAGGCCCTGCAGCATGAGGTCCTTCTGAGGCCCTGCATCGTGAGACCTGGTGTTGGAGTTGCGCTTCTGCGTGCTGGTTGTTGTTGCATGTTGGCGTGGCCTGCAAGCCGACTGCAACTCGCAGTCCCGGAACACATATCGTACCAGAAGAGGTCGAACCTGCCGAAGGATTATGACATGCTCTCACATCGCCGCTGCCACCCGAGACACTTCGACGCCGCCCACCGCGACTCAATTCAGCACAGTCCCAGCAGCTGGGCATGTGCCATGGCAGTTCGTCTGCCACGCAAGCTGGCAAGCCAGTTTACCCTCTGTCTGGCATTTGCTGCATGCTTCCCCACTCTCATGGTACGAGTACAGCGTAGGCCACTCGGTGCCAGCTCGATGTCTGCATCTTTTCACAGATGCAGGGGAGCCACCATGTGCAAATTGTCACAAAGTGCTATAGGCTTCCTGCTTGCTGCCTTCTCCCACACTTTCAAACGAGCCCGATCATTCATGCACGTTTCACTGTCACACACTGCCTAGAGGACAGCTTCCTCCTGAGATCACCAGAGGCCACAACCCCATGTGAATGAAGAGACACCCAGAGCCGTGGCTAGGTTTCTTTCAGGACATCATCCAAGTCCTTCAGAGTTTGCCCCTCTTGGCCACTCCTGTGATGACCGCCGGTTTGTCCATGCACCGTTAGAACATGGCGGATGCACATCGAAGACCCAAGAAGGCGGTGAATCAGACTTCCAGAGAGTGTCACTCACTCCAGGTCGTCACGATCAGTTTCGCGATGGCTAAACTTGAAAACTGAGCTACAGCCCAAATTATGCAGCAAGTAGCATCTGAACACTTTCTTCAAGCACTGGTTGGAGCCTCGCACTCCTAGCTCCTACCCAGGACCTAGGTTAAGTCTCAATGTTGCAGCTCGCCGGCCTCAGAAAAGAACAAGCTGCGCAAAGGGCTCGGCACAGACTCCAGCTGCGGAGCCAGCGTGCCTGCAGACCTCAGACCGCATCGCTTTGGGGGGGCTCGGAACGTGCCAGTGCAGGCCCGGCCTCCGAAATGCAATGCAAGCACTGCTTGCAGCTTCGAAGTCTGTCATCGTCTCAACGTTCAGAAAGGTACTGCAGAGAGCGAGCGAGAGAGACAGAGAAAGAGGGACCGACCCGATTCCCCATTCCGGTGGACAGGCAAATGATCTATGTTCGTCTTGAGGGGCATGTAGCGCGGCCAGCTCTGCTTATGGCCGACATGTGGAAACACTCCCTGACACTCGCAAAGATGCATCCAGGCAAATTGAGTTCGGCGCCTACTCGCCGCAGTGGATGTCATTGAGGTTGCACACCTACCCGACAGCCCCAAAGGAGGGTCACGCACTCATGTGCAGCCGCTCTCTCGGCTTGGCGCCAAAGCGTGAAGCAGTACCTCATGTGGAAGTTCGGAAGAACCTTCGTGGAAAGCAAGAGCATCCAGCAGGCTCGTGCTCCTGGCGGCCCTCTATGCCAGTTATGAGGAAACCAGCGAACCAATGTTTCAGAGTGACGGCCTCGTGGACCATGCGCGGCCTGAATATCTTATCAGCTGCCCGTCCGAACTAACCGATGGGTGAGGATATGTATCGGCACATCTTAACAAGGAAGCACCAAGCTCCGCGCTCGAACAACACAAGTCGACCGCTCAGCGGAGCAATCCTGCAATTGCAAGGCTGCTTTCAACCGTGCATGTCTCAGTGTTCTTGAATGCCGAAACATGCACGAGGAGAGCCTCACCGGAGGCAGCGGGTAAGGATAGAGTCGCAACTCGCCACCGTGCTCCTCCTGCCAGCCTCCAGTGTTCTCTGTGTTCTGCCCAAGTGCATTCGGTTAAACACGCTGAACCACACCAGCTCTTGAGTCTGGCCTTCGTTCAAGTAGAAAAGCGCAGTCGCTCGCAACACCTCAAACTCCAGTGGGGTCTCCAGAAAAAATAGCACACGACTGGCTGCTGGCTTAGCCGTACTGCTGCTGCATTCGCTACAGCGTACACCCGGGAACAACCACACCACTTCCAAGTGTTGCTGCCACAGCAGTGCAAACATGACAGGAACGTTGCACTGCTTGGCAGGCCGCTTGCACTGCGCCATCAGCTGGCTCAGAGACACCAGAATCTGTGTGCATGGTATAGCAGCCTCCGTTGCCTCGGAACAAGTTGGTTGTTGAGGCTCTTTCGAAGGCAACAGAGGCTCATCGGGCCTCTGTTGACCTGCAGCCTCAGGTGCTGCATGGAGAGGCCTGAAAGGAGCACGCGGAGCTCCGGAGACACTTCGCCGGTGCTCGGAAAGCCCAAGGCCCGAGCCTTTCAAAGCCGGCAGTCGCCGTAGTATGCGAAGCAAACCCTGGTTTTCCACGCGTTTGAAGGGCGGAGACTTCGGAGGCCTGGGAGGTTGGGAATAGTGTTGTTGGGAAGGGAGCAAGTATGCCAGTCAAAGAGTCAAATGGGATGAAGCACACAACGGCAATCTACGCTGACAAGCAGGATGCGAAAGAAGGTAGACACTGAACAACGCTGTCTTCATTCGCCTGGTCTTTCTCGATCTCCGCAAATGTTGGGGCATGTGTGCGGGCCTCGGCAGGCGTACCGAGCTGTAGGCGACTGCACTGGCCAATGCGACTTCTTCGGCACTCTAGCTTCACAAATGTCAGCAACTACAGGTGCCATGAGCTCGTCGGCTTGTCATTCGCCGTTCCCAGGTGCTTGAGGAAGCAATAGCTGAGCCACAAGCTTCGAGAAAATCCAGAGTTGTTTCCTGCGCGATTTTCTCTGCTTCAGTGCCATTGCATGGGTCTTGCGTGGAATCTATTTGCTCAGGTCGTGACACTTATGTTGTGATGCACAGCACCTTCGCTCAGCGAGTAGGACTGACTGTCCCACATTTGACCTTGCCTCGGGACCAAACCCTTCATCAGCTAGTTGGGCAATGAAAAGACAGAAGCATGCAGGCCCTCTTGGCTCTAAGCGTTAAGCTCAAGCAAGGTGTCTAGCTCATGCCGCAATGTTGCCTCGATTTGCCCGCCCTCCGCTACCAAGGCTTCCAACCAGCAGGACTGAGTCGACAGCGCAAAGCTCGCTTGGAAGTGCATTGTCCTGCGCAAGCAGACGCAGGTTCCCACCAGCTCTTCCTTTTTCCAAAGGGAGGCACAGCAGAAACTTCTGACGGTCCACGATTGCGTAGCCGTATTGGAGCAAGTGGATCAATGCCTGACCATGACCGAGTCGCACGATGACTCATCTTCCCCCAGCCTGCCTCATCCGAAACTCTGGCAACGAGGCTCTGCAATCTCTCCTGCCATGCCTTCATGTAACAGGAACCCTCTTCGCCCAGCCAAAGCAAAAAGGCAGCGACGCCTCTGAAGGGTCACCCTCCTCCAAGGGCAGCAGGCACCGGCTCTCAGCCTTCTCTTGCGAGGTGGTATGGAGCTCCACAAGCCAAAAATGCCTACTGCTTACTTTGCTTGCGTGTACCTTCTCTATCACTATCACCCAGAATTTGCACGCAAGAGCGAGGCACACAGCTTGCGCTGCTTCCCCTGCCTCTTCCCAGGTCCAGCAAGGAAAGATGCTGGAATCGAACTCTACCTGCCAGAGCGACTCGCAGAGCCTTTTTTGTTAAGCCGGCGCAGCACACAGAAAATTTCCTCATTCGCGCTCACGTGCCTCCGGTGAATCCTCGTCTTCACTGCTGTCCTGGTTAGCTCGAAGTGAAGACAAGCAAGGAAAGGCGCCTGTTTGTCAGAAAACGAACCTTCCAAAAGCCCACTCTGCGGGCGGATTCGCCGTCAACCAAGACCCAGGCGTCCTTCCAGCGAGAACCACGCCGGAAATGACAAGGAGAGCTTGGAAAGTGCAGCTGTCAGGCGGGGTGTGGGTCAGGACATGTACGACATGGACAGCCGAAATGGGGACAGCTCCATGTCTGAACGAATGGCTTTCTAGTTGCACTCTGCATGTCCTTCAGAAAAGAATAGGCTTGAAGTCTTTGTAGATCTTCAGGCGAGATACCTCTACGCCATGTCCAAACCGCGGCTGCTTGAAAGCAACCCCGGAACCATGCAGTTGTGACAGACGAAAACAAAGCAAGCTCTCTAATAAGAAGAACAGGCAGAACAGGCAGGGGCAAACACAGAACCGAGCAAGCGTTTGGAACAGAATGCTACCAAGCTTCGAAAAGGTGAGCACTTAAATTCTCGAAAACTCACTGGCGCACGGCACCAGCCGCCCGTTGTTGGATGAGGGACCTCCGCACCACACGTCAACGGTCAAGCACTGAAATTTCCCCTTTGCCGGTGTCTATCGCGGAGCCAGCTTCTGCCGGAGCAATTGGGTCCCCAACCTGGACTCTCAGCAAGCAGTCCGGCAATGTCCCAACCTGTGCGAGGGGCTGTCGCACACAGCTGCTTCAACTGTCACAACAACAGAGTATGCTCACAACGCATGCGAAAGCGAAATGGTCTGAGTGGTCGGCTGCAGGAGCATCCTCCGCAGGGGCACTTCGGACTTCTGTTTTGCCCCCACCTGCCCGGTCAGGGCTTCTTGGGCGATCAGTGCTGGAGATTCCAAGACAGTGCTGTCACGCGCTCCAGGCACTGAAGTTCAGCCATGTAGACAAGCTCAGGTCTTCAGAAGGCTGCTCGAAGAAGAAAGAGGTAGGGTATTCAGCTTTCTATGGGATTCCAACAAATGACATATACTTCACCACCGGAGAACAGTCGGGCATGGAGGGCAAAGGATCAAACGCTGATAACGGCCCCCTCACCTCCGACTCAAGCCGTGCCTTGGCCTGGAAGTACAAGCCAATGCGTCGCGCTCTTTTTTTGCACATTTTGGCACATGCCCGCCGCCTGCGCAGAAAGGCGAAACACAAAGAAACAGGCGCCCTCTCCAAGGTCAGGGACCGAGATCCCAGGGCAGCATCTCCCTGCCTCCGGCTCCAGATTCTCCAAGCACACCCCCCCAGTTCGGATGAGTTGCGGGGTAGTCTGGGGTGCTTCTCTCACGCATAATTATTCAACAGGATGTATCTCTCGTTGCGAACGGCAACTTGAGCCTCAGCAGGTTGGGCAAGACATTAATTAGACTCGCTAGACGATCCAGGGTCTTCACACAATGGCGTCGAGCTTCTGGCAGTGACACCCGTAACCCCGCCCGCACGAAATCACCGCCAAACTGAGTGAAGAACTCCAAAGCAAGGCCTACAGTCAGTTGCAGGAAAGATGGATGAATCTATCCTGGCAGCGAGCTGATTTACACTTCGCGGTCGTGGTGGCATCTTGGAAATTAATATTTAATACTAGTTGCCGCAGCCACCATAGGGCTGCAGAAGCCCAAGACGTCTCCAGCTAAATACATGCTTAAATACCAAGCAAGACCTTGAGCAAAATTTAACACCCGCATCCACAGGCCAGTGCTGCTTGGCAGCGACGGCCAGTTGTACAGGGGCAATTCACCGAAGGGTCATGCTATTTCGCTTGCCTTTCTTGGCATAGTTTGCGGGTAGGTCTCACTTTTCCGATAGGCATGCCTCGAGTCTCCCAAAGCACAACGAGCAGGTCTTGGTATTGGGGCCGCTGACCCGACATGGTGACTGACAAGCTGCACCAAACTATTAAAACCCCCTGGCTGGCCCACTTCGAAAAGCTACCGCCTTTGCACAAATTTGGGTTCATGGACCAGAAAGTTGCGCATAAAGCCGGGGCACGTATCAAGAACGTCAAGACCCGTCTCGGCACCACCTGTGTGCACAAGTTGTTTCACCTTCCGGCTTACAAGCATCCCTCAGACATTCAGTAGGGCTCATACCCAGATCGCTGTAGAGCTGCGTCAGCCTGTCCACAAGCACGCCGAAGGTTGGTCTCTCCTGACGGAACCAACATTCACACAAGAACCTGGGGGCATCAATCGCTTGTGTCTTCAGACATGCTGTGGACCGGGCATCAGGATTCGAGGCCAGCGTTTCCTGGAAGATCTTGACCAGGCTTTCAGGAGCCTCGCCCGAAAGTTCGGAACGAAGCACTCACTCAACAAACCTTCCCGATAGAGGTGGACAGAAGGGGCTGCTGCGCGCAACGCATGTCTGTAAAACGTAACCCTTACGTGTATGTATGCACGGATGCGTACATAGTGTTGAGATATTTTTCCGGGGTGTGGGACTTGGGGGTGACCATATGTATGTGTGTGTATATATTCATATATCCGTATATGTTTATATATATATATATATGTATATTTATATCTGTCTGTCTGTCTGTCTGTCTGTCTGTCTGCATGCATGCATGCATAGATAGATAGATAGATAGATAGTCATGCTCGTGTTCGTGTTTTCATCCGCCGTCCAGGCCCCCCGCCCTGTCCGACCCCGCCTGTATGCACATGTACGTGTCTACATATATATATATATATATATATATATACATATGCCTGTCTGTATGCATGCATGGATAGATAGATTATGAAACCTGCTGTAGACATGGACTTACATCGCGGCTGCATCCGAGGCTTCGGCTTCTTTTGGAAGCTGCGGCCGCTTGCCCCGAGCGACTTGAATAACCTTCAGGGCTTTCCGGGTTTGCGGTTGCGGGGGTCTGGGGTTCAGGGTGTCCGCAGAGCTTTCGGAATGCTCCCTTCCCTGACAAGCTCTGGGCAACACAGCAACACAGGCATCTAAAAGCGGAGCCGACTTTTTGTACGAACCCCGAGCCACAGCAACCCCACGACAGTCGACAGAAGACGTCCGAGGCATCGGCCACCTGCGGCGCTGACAATCCAGCGAAGGGCTCCTGAGCCACGGTGCTCGGCCAGGAGGCCAGCATGAACTCCTGAACTCCTCTTTGTACTTAGTAAACAGGGTGCAAACACGGCTCACCCAGTCTCCTAGTTTACCTCTTCAAGAGCAGTGCTTATGCGATTTCCTCCGACTGACCCTCGCGTTCCAGGGGCGGGTCCTGACCAGTGTAGACTTGATAAGAGATGATGCCAAGCGCATAGACATCTGCCTTCTGTGTCAGCCTCAGACTCAGGCGCAAAGAAGCAGTCACGTTCCCCAATTCCACTGCTCACGAGAGACAGGTGCTACCGACTCTCGACAGTCTTGTTCTCTCTTGTTCTGCCCCCGTTGTGGTAGCCGTCGCAGCAAACCGCTTTCGAGCAGGCTTCTCGGCAGCGTGGCGCATCTTGCCAAATACTGGGTGATTCCGCAGGCGTCACGCTTCTACGGCTTCGCATGGCAGCGCCGCAGCCAAACATGTCCTGACCTGACAACCCCCAAATGCCCAGCACTGTCAGCACGACCCTGTCACTCTTGCTCTTCCTTGCACTGCAGCATATCAGGGCAGCGACTGCGGATCAGTATCTGGTGACTGGGAGGTGGCCAAGACATGCACAGTCACTGGGCAAAAGCGCAGGCAGTCCGAACGCCACTCTTGGCTGCAGACGAACACTTCTCTGAGAGGCTCAGCAGCTCAGGCCTGGCTCGGAACAACATGCATGCCCATACTTTTGCACGTACATATAAAGACCTACACATGTACACAAACGTACCTAACTGCCTACCTACCTCCCGTCCCTCCCTGTCTGCCTTCCTGCCTTCCTGCCTACATACATACGTACATACACGCATGAGATTAGATTTGTGGATGTCCTCGATGTCTGTGCATGTGTGCATAACTATCTTTTTCTGTATCTAGCGGGTCTGTCTGTCTGTCTCTCTGTCTGTGTATGTGCGAGTGAGCGAGTGCATGCACGATAGACTGCGATCGAACGAACGAGCGAACGATTCGAATTGATGCACAGATTGCTAGGCTTCCTTCGTGGAGTTTGTATGCATGTGGTTGTTGATCTAAATTGCTTCGTCCCGGAATGACCTTCTTCACGGATAAAAAAGTAACTTTCGCGCCACCGTCGCGCAACTTTCGCGGAGGCATACTTACATACCTTTGCAAGCTAGACACCTGATTCCTGTGAGGGTTCTGTTCGGCGTTCCTTGGAGTGTTCTTTTTAAGGCTTGCTGCGAGGTTGCGCTTAAATGGATCCTTGGACCGCTTCTTGCCTCGCCCTAATGTTCACCTGAACGGGGTGCCCCTTTCGCCAGCCATTCGCGAAAGGCACCAACAATGTCCATTGGGGGGTGGCCTTGATCTGGCGACTTCGACTTTAACGCAACTTACGCGGGACTTGCGCGGAACTTACGCGCTAAATCCTCCACACGAACCTATTCTTTGGGTTTGTCGCTGCTTACACTTAGCATCGACAGTGCTGCAAGGAACTGCACACAGCATGAACCGGAAACTCGTCTTCGATACTGTGTTACACAGAAGTAGTAGTAGTAGTAGTAGTAGTAGTAGTAGCAGTAGTAGTAGCAATAACAGTAGGTCAACACATAACTTTCGCAAAAATTAAAGTAACTTTCGCCGCACCATCGCGGAACTTTCGCGAAGGCATATTTAGCTATGCAGTTGGCCGCTCATATAAATTATACCACAAGGAGCTTTAGATCAACTACCATGTATCTATCTATCTATCTGTGTATGTATGTAACTGTATGTATCTATGAATGATTGTATGTATGTATGTATGCATGTACATATGTACGTCTCTGTGTGTGTGTTTGCATGAATGTATGCATGCATGCATCATGCATGCATGCATGTACGTGTGCATGCATGTACGCAAGCAAGCACGCATGCATTCACGCATACAGGTGTGTATGCATGTATTTAGGTGATGGCCACTGTATCTACATAGTATTTTTACATACACTATAGTTGCATATATTTATACATACACACACACACACACATTGTGTGCAAATTTAACTTTTGCACGCTTATGCATCTGCACAGCAAGTACATGATAGTACATGTGTACATGCATGCATGGACACATGCATGCATGGTAGCCGTCGGGCCGAGCAGCAGCCATAGCCTGTTCAAAACAGCACGAAGTGGAGGAACAAATCACGACATTCAACAAACAGGCACAGGATGGCAGTGAGCAGAATCAAGCAAAAAAAACAACAGCAACTCTCCTGCAGGAAGATCCCTGTAAAGAGCAAGCACTAGTTCTTGGGCACTCGCAACCGTAGCCTGGCAGTAGAGGATGGCATCAATAGAGGAACCCCTAGCAGTGGCAGCAGCGGAAGTTGTCGTCATATCTGTCAGGGTAGTAAGTAGCCAGTTATTTGCTTTGTGCGGGTTGCTTGTTCTTGCTTGTGTTCTCAATTCTTTTTCGCGGGAAACCTGAGAAAAATGCATACCCTGTTAATTCAGTGCATCGTCCTACATCTGCCCCTAGCCTATCCGGGCCTATCTTGCCCTGCCCAAAAATTTTGCGAGCAACAGTACGACTCCCCCTTCTGCAACATATGCGGCACTTTGAAGAACAGTTGTCCTTGGCCCCAATATCAGAAGCAACTATGAAGCAGCTGCTTCAAGGCAATCTGAAAAAGAAGTGCTTAAGGAGGGGTTCTGAATCTACTTTCTACTAAAATGCTGCACCAGCTACTAGCACCCAACGCTCGCCCTGAGCTCGCCGCCTGTGAAAAAGGCGCGTTAGCCAGGAAGTAGCTAGCCGGCAAAGGCGTAGTCGTAGTCGTCGTCGTAGTCGCAGCACGATAAGGAGTGAATAGTAGGCGAAGTTGGAGTAGCACAGGGAGTAGTGGTCGTAGTGAGCAGGGAGGAGGAGCAGCAGTAGCGAATGGTAGGAGAAGCAATGCCAGCACTTTAAAGATCAATGTCTCACAAATTGCTGGTTAAATGAAAGCTTATCCGGCGAACAGGCGCATCGTCTCACCATGAGATTCTTGCACCTTCTTGGGCCCTGAGGCTTCGGCGGCATGTGGGTCACGGTCCCCAAGGTCTTGGTGATGATTTCCTGCCCCACAAAGATGGCAGAGGTTGATACGGATTCTGCTGATCTGAAAAGTCCAGATGCTTCCGCGGCATCTCGGCGCGAGATCAGCTGGTCGGATGATACTATAGAGTGCATCTCCGGTAAGCCATTCAACTCCCTGAGTACTCCCCTTCTTCGTGATGGAAAGTGGCTCCGGCGAGTTACCCTAAACCCTAAAGCCGCCTTGGACTCGCCATCCAGAACCCGGGCGAGGCCGAAATCACAAACCTTTCGAATTCAGTGGCGACAATGGAGCTGTCAGAGTTAAAGCCTAAAGCCAGCTAAGGTTGAACAAAGCATGACGAGGCATCTAGGCATGCACGACAGCGATGCAAGGCTGGAGAACCCGCCACTCGAGTGCGACACGAAAGCGCCTTGCAAACGTATCCCTTGGGAACAGGCATGGACCTCAGCGAGCAAGTCTACCACTGGGCATGGACCCGTCCCTGAGACAATGCCCTGAATCTCAGGTTTGCCTGATTGCTTTGCACATCAAGATCTGGTCCGCCCTGGTACTGAGGTTTGGTCTTGAGCAGGACATTGTTGCCGCTCAGATCCCCGTGAATGATGCCGATGTCATGCAGGTACTGCCCAGCCTTGCATCTGGTATGATGCGCACACACGCACGCTATCCGCCAACCAGCAGCACACCCTCACTCCTGTTTAGGTGAGCTGAAAACGTTGGTGGTGAGACGCGGGCAACTTGGAAGTTTGGGCCCCGCACTCGTGAGATCTCCATACAAATCTCCAAAGCTTCTAGCAAGCCCTGGCGGTCAGAGCTCTCAAGATCCAGAACTGCAAGGACTCAGGGGTCATGATCCGTGAACATGTGGAGATTCTCTGGTGAGGGCATGGGACGCGGAAGCCTCATCTTCAAGCCTTGGGTTTTGGCAAGCGGCCCCTGGCAGTGCACTACGTTGCTATGTTACGTCAACAAAATCGGCTGCAAAGGACTGAGGGCTCGCGCTCAAAGTACCACCGTCACACCACTCCTGCGCATGAGAGTTCTTCTGTTGCCAGGTCTTCTAGCAAAACTGATTGAAACTGCACGTAAGCTCAATCCCCGACGGTATGTCTGCCGACCCTCTGTGCTGAAAGAGACAGGATGTAAAACGATAAAATGTGCTTCCACTGCAAAGCACCCACGGGTATCTTGAACTCACACAACAAAGACTGTGGCGGCAGGAGGTACTGGCATGCTGAGACAGATCTTGCTTTCCCATGCTGTCAAAACCACATTATCTTCATCACACCTTTCATGAGATGCTTACGAGCGAGAAAACTCGAAACATCCGTCTAACGGCCCAGGCTTTGTTGGCAAGAGCCCTCGTGATTCCTGAGGAGTCGGCAACTACTACAGTGGTCCTTTCAGCAATATCTCGCGTACGCACACTTGCAGACTGCGGCATAAGACAAGACGCAACTCTCGCTTCGATCATCGCACTGTATGCCTACAGCAATGCCTCGAGCATCCGCTCCCACACCAGAGAAAGATCAATGTTCTGAGTACTTACAAAGCAGATGTGCGATGGTCATGTCTGCTTGCAATGTCGAGTTGACATATCACTTTATTGCAGAAGGTATTTTCAGGACATGCCCGACTTTTGATTGCGACTGTCATCCTAGCTTATTTTGGAAATATGACCTTCTCACAGGTCCCTAAACCCTAAACGGCTCTGATGTCTTAGTATTCCATGTCGTATGTGCCTGTAAGAACGTGGTGCAAGGCAAAGGTCCTGGACGATCCAAGTTTCCTGGACATTGCCGAGGTCCTTTGCCTGAACGAGCTGCGCAGACGCGACAGATCGTCCAAATACGTACTGCTACAAATACAACTACCAATATATGTATAGGTGTATGTATACATATACACAAACATATATATATATATATATATATATATATATATGGACATACGTATATATATATATGCATACACATAAATATATATATATATATATATAGATGTGTATATGTATATACATATGTATACATATATGCTTTAGGGTATTCATACTAAATAGAGTTAGTGTTTGTATTATGGTGCCACTCTTCTTTTGCGCTTCCCTCTGGCCTCAGCTCCGCCATTTGTACTCAAGGAGCTTACTCTGCCTCCGTGCTTGAAGGTCTGAACCTCAGAGGATTAACATCTTCAGGGAAAAAACATTTTTCCCCATTATGTTAGTCCAACTGCCATGAAACCCATGAAAGGAGCTTAGACTAAGCACTGCTATGATGTCCATGAAATGTTCAAGCTTTCGTTGGCCCGCACCCTCCGTTTGGATGGCGCAGTAAGTAGCAAAGGCAGACAGGGGCACAAAATGAAACAAACAACATGTGAAGGGGTCTAGATTTGATGACTTGGGCACTGAACGATGTTGCGGCTCAAGATATCGTTGGCTGACCGCAGACCAGACACTAACTTGCGTCTTTGAGGGATTATCCATGCGCAAAGAATCAGCGACCCGAGGCGGCAACCAGATTTGGATGCGAGATGGACACAGATAGGGACGCCTTTCAAGCCAAGTCCGGATTCCGGAAGTCTTCATAATACCCCTACCTGAGATCGGTGTGACAACTGCTTTGGACCACTCCTCGTAGTGTGGGTTCTTGTCGACTTCCGCCAGATCTTTGCCAGCCGGTATAACCGTCTTGATGATTTTCACCTCAGCAAAAGAAATCCATCCAAACGCACAGGACATCTTGAACAGCCAGAAAGCTGACGCAACTTGAAAGGGATCATCTCAGCAAGAGCCGAAAATTAGCTGCTGAAACACACAGCAGAGCTGCAAAATGCAAGCAGTGACCTAAGTAAGACTGAGACAGTTCAATCCCTTCCGGCGTGCGGTGCGTGTCTCATGGCGCTACTCCTCTTCGTGTTTTGAGCAGAATTCCTTGTGTTCTGGCTGAAAATGCACACGAGCGTGGCTCAATGCCTCGCTGCTGGGAACAAGACTGCGACAGCTGCACCGCTCCAGAGCGAAAAGTACACCTGGGCACGGCATGAAAGCAGTTGCACGGAATCGCTCCTGGCGGCATCGTGAGACAACACTTCTCAGAAGGTGACGGCACCAAAGGACCCTTGTCCTACCAGCCGCACCTCAACAGCACTAAAGTGAAGAGAATGCGATCTTGCAGAAGGTCTGCTGTTACTTGCAGATACTCGGAGCCGAACCAAGCGGACATCTTGAAAAGGCGAAGTGGGCCTTGGGAAAGTCTCAGCGGAGCAACAATGTAACAACTGCCAGCATCAGCTCCGGCTAAGGCATACACGGTCTTGTGCCGACGCTTGCGCCTCTCAAACTCATGGCTCCCGAAGCGCCATGCCAGTCTGCATCCTGCCTCCATCAAGTTGACGGCTTTCGGTGACTCCTGCCAAGCTGAACAGTCTTCTCAAACTCACGCCCTTCTCACGATCGTATAAAAGTTAGCTCATACAACTGTGCTTAGCGGTCTTGCTGGGTTCAGCCGAGGAGTGCTCACACGCTCGACGCACCTGTTGAGGACACCACTGACAACGTTGGTGCTGTCTGGGGCTTCGTGGCCTGCGCAGCTCTGCGCAACACGAACATTTATTGACCTCAGGCTGCCTGCCTCAGCCTCTTGTGGGAGGCTAGGCTGTCGAGACATCGAACCTTGTGTTGCAGACACCCGTCAGGTCACATGTGCGCTGCAGACTTGAAGCTTTGAGGCAAGAACCATTTGCCATCAGCTCCGGTATCATTTGGATGAAGAACCAGTGACCCTCGCCTGGCCAGCCTGGCGAGCAAACGTGAAAGCAAGCGACGAAGCTGGAAAGCCCCAGTCTGAGAGGCTGAATGCCGCGAGGAACGACGCACACTAACCTGCCCATCGCTTCTGAGCTGCGTTGACCCTGAATCCTGGTATAACCTTAAACCCTACATTCAGAGTAACCCGACAAGGCCAGGGATGTACTTTGCCCTTGGCCTCTGGGTCTGGGCCACTTCTCCGTCGAACGCAGCCTTCAAGCAGCTCTTACGAGAAGAAGCGAAAGCCCACCGACGAGTCCCAAGCTTTCTGTATACAGCACCGTTGCACTCCTCCCGACGCTTTGGGGTTGTCAGTGAAGCCCCCCCCCATCTGCTGAGCCACTGGTGCTTACCCTCTTGCCGGCAGAAACCACCCGGGTGCGCCCTTTCTGCGAGCTTTAAAAGAGCTCTGTATAGGCACAATAAGAGTCAACATAAGACATAAGACAACAAAAATCACTCAACTGGCCCGCAAGACTCTCCAGCCTTGTGAATAGGGTTGCTGCAACAAACGACCAGAACACGAACACACCCACCCACCCAAGCCCTTTGACTGCTGTGGCCTTGTAAGAGAAGCAATAAATGGGACGATCATCTGGTTGATATTGATGTAGGCGACGAGGATACGTGAATGGCGATGCTTGCATACTTTACGGGGTTGAAAAACTGCACTACCGAGTTACCTTAAATGATTACTGTCAGTGGTGCTATCTGCTGCTACGAGGCCTGAGAAACCCGAGCCAGCCACAAAAAGTATACACATCCATACGTAACTGAAAACTCAAGAACCATTGCAAAGCAGCAAGCCTTCACTTGCAATCGACCGAACGCCGGACGGAGAATTGGTGCAGGTACACAGAGCCGGCCAAGCCCTGCTTTCCCAGAGATCAGGAGGCTTCGTTGGACGTGGTCTCTAATCTCATGCCCCGGCCCCCATTCCTTCTTCTTGCTGTCACGAGCTTTGGCTTGGGGTCTGTCCCGCAGTACCACTCACCCAGCCACGCGCGCACGCACGCAAGTTCCTACCAACCACTATGCAAGAACACTTACATCTCACCTGGATACGGGCAGGGGTGCACCACGCATATGCACCCATGCATATAGTTGTGTGTACATGCATATTTCATTGACAACGACCTAGACTCATGACTCTTTGCAAAAATCATCTTCAAATCTTGAGACTCTGACCCAGGGTTCTTGACGGCGGCTGCAGACTCCTGGGAAGCATTGTCAACTATGCAGAGTCATCCCGCACCTGAGGGCATTCAGTCATTACTGAGCACAAGACGCTGATCGGCACCTCTGCTGGGGTGAAGCGGCAATTCAGGAAGATCTTTCCTGCCCGGAGAGGCTGCACCACAAGGATTTGCAAGCTGCACGGACGTTCTACTTTTCGGGTTTGCGCACCTTCTTGCTGTCGTGGCGACTGCTTGACCTTGGCAGAAGGACACGACTCCGATTGCTTCTGACGACACGTTGATATGGCAGCTGAGCCCTGCACAGTCGCACGTGCAGCAAACCCTCCCGGCTTGGTATCCAGCTGCCTGCCTGGCATCGACGCACGATGCCATGAGGCGCAACGCTACAGGCCACGCCTGTCATCGCGACAGCCACCGTTTTCCAGAGCTCCATTACCTTGCAAAGTTTCTGCTGGTCTAAACGTTACTCTTACTTGATTTCAGGGAACCATGGCTCCAATTGACTGTCGGGCCTTGCTTGGTCAAAACCGTTGCCCAAGGATGGTTACAGACGGAAAGTTTGGGTTTTAGTTTGCGTGACTATGGCCATTCGAGGTCGCCACCTGTGTAGGTTCGCGAGAGACGAGTCGGATGTGGTCCCAAAAGGATGCCTGGGTACTCATCTTCCCACATACCTGCACGCAAGGGATGAAATGCGACCGGCTCTTGCTGCAACATCCCGCATGTGCGCAGTCGTTGCCGTCTGCCGCGCCTTCACTTGTGGTTCCCCGGGGAACTTGTACGGTGCGATCACCTGCAAAACGTGGGAGATTGACCACGAAAACTGCGAAGTATCTGCAAGCGCAGCCTCGACACCTGTCAGCCCCGTGAACACCTGTCCACGATTCAAGGTCTCTACAGTAGGCAGGCAAAGTGATAATTCCTTTTGAGTCTTTCTTAGTTTCGGTCGATGAAGCGGGGCCTTGTTTGCAAAGAACAAGGTCCATTCCATCGAGTCCGGCCGCGCCCAAACCAGCACGACCGCAGCTGGACGAGCCTGGGGAAGCCAGCAGAACACATCTCGGTCCATCTTCGATTCTTCGCAAACATCTACCACAGGGGCCTCAATAAAATACCGCTGCTATTTTAGGGGTTCCTGATTATCAGTATAGTCTCCTAGAGTATAAAACAGCCAACGGGCCAATGAGGAATCCTGCTGGGCTCGCTTGTCACGGTAGCTATGGCATCAGACAAGCGAGCCGGTTCTTCTTGCCTGCAGTGTATCTCGCATAGGGGCGTTCAGTAAATGCAAATGCAAGCCACGCGGATGCGATACCTACACAAAACCCTTTCACACCTGAAAATGTAAACCACTTTTTGTAAGCTCTCCTGAGTGGTGTTCGAACTTTGTTCGTGCCAGCACTTCTTCCTGCCTTGTCCGACGCTTCTGCCGGCATCTTCTTCCCAACGGTGGCGCGTTGGCGCGTGCACTCGACCAGGTGGCCCGGTACACTCGTAATGAGCTCGTTTACTCTTTCAGCTTCTCTGCAGCATTGCACGGACAAATCCTGATCACCACTACCCGTGGCTACGGAGTGCCTCTTGGATGGCACTGAAGAATGGACAGAGATGCTTGCCTGCTTAATCACATGAATTTCCCCGGTGATTCCTGCAGGATCCGCAGCCTTGCCACGATGACACCCCTGGCGTCGCGTGACGTTTCAGCTACTTTGACTCGGTCGCAGACGTCGTTCCGTAATATCTCTTGCGTCTGCCTTTGACCCGTTCGGCCCTTGCTCTACAGAGTAGCTGCCCGACATGAAACTCCACATGAATCACTTTGCAACCAAGTGAGCTTCATAGACTGAGAACGACTGAAGAGCATTTCTGGCCACCGCTTTTAAGCCCAAACTCGGAGTCCGGCGTCAAGCATAGCCTCGGTCCGGAGCTTGCCTGAGCACGTGACCAAGTTGCACATTGCATTTCACAAAGTTAGGTGCTGTTGAATTCTAGTCTCATCTATTATTTTCCAACCCATTGTGTTCCGCTATAGCCTGCTGAGATGTAATTACAGCAGACATGTACAAGGGTGTGCATGTGCGTCTACATACGCACGTGCATGAGGGTCTCTTACACCGACGTTTGCAGTCAAGAACTCCTTTCCATGAGCATGCCCGGTAGCAAGGCTCCGCGGCATCCGCTAGAGGCACTAAACCGAGTACGCCAAGTACAGGGACTGAGGAAGACCGTAGCCGTGGGCCAGCGGAACCGTCCCGCTATGAAATTATAGCACTATCGTTGTTCCGCGTGGAGGACTGGTGGAGGAGTCTACGGGGCCACGGGGTCTTGGACAGGTTTGTTGCAAGTGAACAACATAGAGCGTGACGAACTTTGGGACCGGCGCGGTATTACACTCTATGTTGTATGGCTTCGGTATTCCGATGTTGCGAATTTTCTGAATTTTGGAGCAGTTGACTGTTACATGTTTACTCTGGGCGTAGTTCAGCTTAGATGTGTGCATCCTGTAGGTCATGTTCATTTTTATTGGTTGAACTAGGATTTGTCATCTTTGCAAAATAAACGATTTTCGTAAATTGCATCTACCAACTGATGACCGTTCAACCATCATGAATGTCAGAATTCTGGTGTGGATTACTGCTCTTCTGTTGACCAATGGCTCTTCATTGTAAGCACCAGTTCAAGCCATACAACGAATATCAAAAAACGACTGCACAACGACTAATACCCCCTCGGCAAACTAACGCAAGATGAGTAAACGAAGTCTATCTCTAGTTTTCAATCAGGACAAAAACAGAAAGTACAGTTTTGTACACAGAAGACAATCAATGAGCTGTTTCTCTCACAGTAGTGTCTTCAAGCAGAGATTCATATCCAGACTTCTAGCTGTTCAATATGTCGGTGAAACCAACATGTTCCACGGTGTCCACAAATTTCGATAAACCTCTGGAGCCTGAATTCAAAAACCATATATGAACATATATAGATGTATGTACACATATATACATATATATATACATATACATATACATAAGCAATGCAGATATACACATATATATATATATGTGTAACACTAAGTCTATATATATGTATAAACATATACATATATATGTATATATGTGAATATATACTATTCTCATTTATTGTGTAAACAAATAATTAACGAAATATATGTGTGTATATATATATATATACATACATACATACATGCATGCATATCTATTCTTTACGGCACACACAGATGCAAGACGGCTCTCTTTTCTCTGCAAAGGCGGGGCACGAAACTCGAGTTCACAACGCCACACCTAAGGTGTACATTGGATCAAATCGATGCCTCTCGTGAGCATATCTTATGCGACACGAAAATGACAATCGAAACCGAGTCCCAAAGTTCCCAATGTTTCGTGAATGGCTGGACTGGGGAGATGAGCCACGGAGAGATCCCAACCTTGAGCTTTAGTCCACTCATCTTCGATGCCTTCTCTAGACAAGCCATCAGAGCAATTCGAATCGGAATTGATCCACTCTACCCAGAGTCTAGCATGAAGACGAAGAAGGAGGACATCTGGACGATAGCATCAACATCGGAAGAACCGCTGCTTCCTCGGATGACTGCTGCCACTGCTGCCTCATTGTCTATGAACCAAATGATGTCTCGGCCCCTGAAAAGATGGGGAAGATTGAAAGGAACAAGGAGAGCGCAAAAGGCTTCCGCTGCGAAAATCTGGGTGTCGCGAGGCTCCCAACCAGCTATCCACTCGGGAGGTACTGTCAAAGCCTGCCCTACCGGTTGAAGGTCCGGGCAAAAGACCACCCATCCACACTTTGCGACTCCCTTCTCAAAGCTTGCATCTGAATACACCACCACGGGACGGCGTGGTGGTTCAAGGATGTTGACAAACTTGACAGGAGCCTCCCTCGAAATTGCCACTAAAAGCTGCAACTCCCGCAACTGACTTGGTGACAAACTGCGGTCTTGTTCCTTAGAATACTGGCGCTGTTTTAGGAACCTGAGGGCCAAGCGACCGCACTTGCCGTGCAGCAAACTTCCTGTCCACCCTGCCTGGCCCCGAAGTTTGGAGGCTTGCGCAGGTGAAAGTTGACCTGTTTCCTCGGCCGCGGCAACTGCGTCTTGCAGTTTCTGCAGGGAAGCTGAGGTGGGACCGCAAGTGATGACACCATCTTCCTTCACAGAGGAGAAGTCAAACGCAGCCCCCAAGTAACCGAAGTTGGACCTATGAGGTTGCGTCTTGTCCGGGGCAGGAGGCGCTCCTGCCAAGGACAAAATGTGCAGAAGTGCCTGCTGGCTAGCGGTGGCGATGTACCGCACTGAGGCGTCGAAGAGGTCGTCAAAGTACGCACCACAGCCGCAAGCCAGAAGCCTCCGAGCTGCGGCCACCAGTAGCGTCGGGAGCCTGTTGAAGGACAGGACCGCGGAGGCCAGGCCGTACAAAAGGCCCGTGTAAACCCAGAAGCACCAGCGCCTGAGTTCTGGATCAAAGGTGGCCGCCACCGTGAATCCACGCTGCTGCGGCTCCACAGGGCATCCACGAAAAGCCTCGGGAAGGTCCACGATGCATGCTGTGGGCAGAAACCAGTCTGGCAGGTGCCCCCAAAAATGGGTGACCACCTGTGCCAAACGCCGCAAGTACACGGGCAAGCTGTCGATGCCGATGGTGTAAACTGTCTCCTCCATGTCGGTGGCTGCATTGTGGGAGCCCTTCTTCGCATCGTCAATGAGGCGTTGTTTCCCACTGGCCTGAGTAATGAGAAACCTGGGAACCGGCCGCCACCTCCCCTGTGCGAACTGGCGGTCAAGCTGAGACACCGAAAAGGGACCCGAACACCAGCCTTTAGCGCACTCCTCCTTCGTGAGACTCCAAATGGGCGATGGAGTTTGGTGCGTCAACTCATGGATGAAGCTTTGTGCCGCCTCACCTAGAAAATCGTCCTGCGACACAGCCTCTGTGTGTGGAATGTCTCGGAAAACCCCGGTAGGCTCGATGGCCCCAACAGCCTTGAACCCCGTGAGATAGCGCAATGGCTGAGTAGTGTCGGGCCAATCAAGGAGCACCGTGAACACTGCCAACACCAAGGGAGACCTGGTAGACAAACCACAAACCGGCGAGGCGCTCAAAAGGAACTCCTCAACTGGCTGAAAGGCTTTAACCAATCTGTGCAAGCACTTTCGCACGGATTCCTGCCACCTGGGCAGAAAAGGACCCCACACTCCCAATGCCCAAGCGGCGAAATCGAGGTCGGGGTCCACGGCATCATCGACAGAAAAAGGAGACCTAGGACCTAAGACCGCATGCCGCCGCCATGTGGTCGTGCTTGCTAAGGCCTGGGGGAAGGAGATGATCGTGCCCTCGTTTCGAATCCCCTGCTGCACGCTGACGTCCAACAGCAGCTTGAAGAAGAGCTCTGTTTCGCTGTCCCACCCAGGCGGGACCCTCAGTGTCCTCATTAAGCCCGCGATGCCAAAGGAAAAGCTTGAAGGAAAACAGACAATGAACGGCGTGACCTCGCAACCGTTTTCGAACGCTATGCCAGGGGGCTTCTGCGCAACACGAGAATTCCGACAGAATGGCCTGAACGTCTGTGATTACCTGTTCCACTGTGCGCTGCCCCGGAAATGCCTGCAACATAGACTCATCGAAAGGAGAACCTGGTATAGAGTCCCGCAGGTGCTGTTCAAAGACACACTGCATGGGCGGAGAGATCGCGGAGGCCTGCGAGACAAGAATGAAAAGCACGAGCGTCATGCAAGGAATGTGAAAGCCGTTGCCGATCCAGGAATTGCGCACCCTAGTGCGCTGCTCCTGCGGCAGGTGGTGAAGTGTACTGGTCCCCACCGCGTCGGGCGGGATGCCATGGACCATAGCACGCTCCGATGGCGTGAAAGTGCGCCATTCCCCCTGCCTCCAAGCCAACGACACGTCCTCGTACGCCTCAACTGGGAAGCGTCTGGAGTCCTCCTTAAACCGAGCAACAGCCTGAGCGGAAGCCTGGGTATCGGAATCCAACGGATGATCGAACTCTGTGGTGAAAGTAAAGAGGCGAGGTAACCAAGCAGCCAGCATGTTGGCCTTGGGATCGATGTGCAATCCAAAACCTCTCTCCAGATGAACACTGGGTGGCATTGGCTTGGTAAGCTCCACGTTAAGGGACCAACCCCTGTCGGTCTCAGAGATAGACCCAACCAAAACAGCCGATCTCGTTGAACCCAGCCAAACTGGGAGGCTCTAGTATGCAGCGGTTTCGTATCCAACAAACGACGGTAATGCTGGACGACTGCACGAGGACTGCTTGCCACGTTCTCCAACAGCAACCGAACTTTGATCCCTCGCGCCTCGGGCAAGGATGTGATCTCGTTGTAGATGCGCACGAGTTCCTCAGGTTGATGCGACGGGGAATCCCCCAAACCTCGTCTGTGGCGATTCAGGCTGGAGTTGCCCTGACACGGGCTACCACCTCCAACTGTCACTCCCTCCACAGAGCGACGCTTGAGAAAACCTTGAATCATCGACCCCCGAAACTCCTGGACAAACTGCAGCGAGATCACGTTCGGGAAGCTCCTGGCTGTCCTTTCCGCCGACATGGGCTCCTGTTCCACAGCGACAGCATACACACGAAGTCCAAGCGACAAGCACGCAAAGAGAAGCCCGGCAATACCACTCCACAGATCAATGATTAGCCAGGTACCCAAAGCTGACCAAGGAAAGGATGGCAACTCACCTCGACCCCGCCAGGCAATAGGCTTAGCTGCCTCAAGCCTAGCATGAACCTCAGAGGGGCTGCAATACTGGAAGCAGGAAAGCTGCACGCCTTTTTCAACAGAGCCCCCAAGTTGGATGACTCGTCGAGGCGACGACCTGACAGCTTCCACCGTCTGAGCACCCGGTGTCACGACATCATGATGAGTAGGCACCGAAGTCGCTGAAGTGGTGCCCCGATCGCCATCGGGGCCTGACCGTCAAACCTGGGTGCACTGATCACGACGATGCTTGCCGCCGCAGCCTCGCCCCGAAGCCAACTTGCGATCGCACAAGTGCCACCTATCGGGGCATTGCTCGCCTGCTTTGGCCCTCTGGCAGCGCCGATCGTCATTCCAAGCCTTGCACAAAACCTTGTTGCCCTTGAGCGTGGTGACCGTCTGCTGCCTGGCTCTGCCCTCCTTGGGTGGCGGCGGAACTCCCTGCGGCTTCTTGGGAGGCCTGTCGCTCTCCTCGGGCTGCTGACCTTGATCGGCTGCGCGTTTCACGCTGGGCTCGCGGCCCAGTGCATCCAGGGGCGAATGCGAAGGCCCGCGAACCTCAGCAGTCCCCGGGGCTGGAAGCATGGCCCACTCCACTGTCTCCGACATGGCACGCTCCAGGGCTTCCCCTGGCGGCCACCCCTGCATCATGTGAGCAGCCATGCGAGACCTCGTCAATGAGTCATTTCGAGCAAGCCACGACAATTGAGAATTCTCCGGCACATCCACTGCTTTGCGTAAAATGGTATCTGAGTAACCAAGAGCTTGTGAAACGACATCTGGATAACCTGAGTGCCAGGGCGATTCTTGGACTCGACGTCCCCACTACCCACATAGGCCCAGCAGTTAGTCAAGGTCCTGTGCAAAAGGTAAAAGTGAGGAGCGCTGCGAAAATGGACTCGAGACCCAGTAGATGCATAGTCTGTGACCGTGAGCGTTGCGTCCCCTAAGGCGATCTGAAGCTTATCTCCTTGAAAGCGCTCGGCAAGGGCCGTCCTCATCTTCTGAAGGTCAATGACCGTAGCAGGCTGACCCTGGACCCACTCCCGGTACAACCGATGAATGATCGCAGAGGCCCCCATAAGCGCAGGGTCCAGAACAAAGTCGGGGCAGCGCTTCTTCCAGCGTTGGTCAAGCATCTGCCGCGCCGTCTCTGGCAAAGGATCGTCCACAGAACTGGAACCCGAAGACTGGGCCGCCATCACGTCCTGAAGCTTTGCGGCCGACTGCCACGCCATGCGAACCCGCGAAAGCTGAATCGGCTTCATAGTCTCGGTTATCACATTGGCCTCCACAGCCAGCTTCAAGACCTTGGTGTCCAGCTCGGCTTCCCAGGAGTCCTTGGCAACGTAAAAAAAGAAATCCTGAAGCGACTCCATCTTCAAAGCATCCTTCATGAAGGTAACCAGCTCAGCTTTAACCCGAGCTATGCCCAGGCAGGATGCAAGCCCCCCATCCGCAGCATGCTGCTGAATCAGAGGAGCAGCTGTGCCAGCCATGGCCACACTCCGAAAAGCAACCCTGAGGGCCACTCGAGAGAACAAGAGCTAAGGCCACAGCCGAGCAACAACAGAGCCTCAACAACCGACTGCAGGCAGCACTCGACAACACTTAAGCCAAAGAAGCTGAGCAGCTGGCTCTCGCAGAGAAGCACAGCTTAAGCTTAAGGCTACGTAGCAATCGTGGTGCCTCAAGAATAGATCCTTCTAGACCCAAACCAACCAGGCCATGCTACAGAAGGCAATCAATTGAGTATGCAAAGAAACAAAAGTCGGCCCTGCGGCCCCACGGGGCGTGTAGGTGTTCTTGGCAGGTTGTTGGGAAGGCTATCTTCACAATGTCCTCTAGCATCTAACAGCACGAAAAGCATGTCAACGCCCATGCTTCAATTCCAAGGATGAATCGCTGCGTAAGCCAGAAAAGCTGAGGATGGCACCTCCATACCAGTGCACTTCCTCCTCCTTAGGTTCCTGGATGCAGGATCGCCAACATGGGAACACGATGTGTGACCGCCGGGCTGCTCGCCTCATCCGAGTCCTCACCCCGAAGCTCTTGATGGAGCTTCTCCAGATGGTTGTCCTCTAATGCCTCGCACGAGGTCAAAAATGTACCCGTGCAAAGGGTACATCATGTCGTGTCAGCAGCTGAACATTTGTGCTTCTGTCACCATGTAAACAAACACATCAGTAGTCCGTTTGTTCATGCAAGCTGTCCGCAGGGTCGTTGCATGAGCGGCCTGCACGACCAAATGTGCGAAGTTGACGAGAAGGCCCACCTGAGGAACACGCAGCACAAGCTCACCAAAGAGCACTGTAAGTGGTGCATCAGCAGTGTCCAGCCTCCCCTGGTCGAATGTCCTGGCCAAACACGCTTGGGAAGGCCCAGGAATGCAGTAAGTCGGGACGGTGAGCAACACGATGCTGACCAACTTGTGTCTGCAGCTGAGTGCGGTTGTGCAAGCTTGAGCTGCCGGCTCTTGGAATTCTGTCGATGGCGCACAAAGACCCAAGACCTGGTCGGCATGAAACTTATGAGACTGCAAAGCCAGAAGAGCAACCGGGTTGAGGGCGCAATCCTTCGGAGGTCACCAAGGGGCAGCCTGTCGAAGTTGCACCAATTACAACCTTTCTGCAACAGTCCGGATGCTCCAGTCTCGCATCCGTAGAGTCGACGCCTGCATAAAACTGGATATACGGCTCGCCAAGGACCTGGGCTGCGAGCAGAGCTGCCCAACTGAGAAGACAAGCATCAAACCCCTCCTGACTTCTGGCGTGTTGAGTCACAGGCCAGCGGATTCCTCGGCACTGCATGCGATTCCAAACCACAAACACCACTCGGACTGGGAGCATGCAACCTACCCCGAGCTCCGCAGTCAACGGGTAGATTCTCCCCAAACAGTCGTAGTTGGCGTCATTTCTTCGAGGACATGCCAATAATATTCGATGGCAGCAGAGACCTATTCCTCTGCGGGATTAATCATCGCGGCCACGCAGCGATTGCGACCCAGCCCACAGACACTTCATTTATCCCACTCCATGCCTTTTGAATCGTGCCTCGAATGATTCTGACTATCAGGTAGTATTTAGCAGTGTTTCCAGTTTGTAGTTCGTTGAGGCTACTCTTTTCGGGAGTATGGCATTCCTTTCCGTAGCGGCGTTCAGGCTTCGTCTTCTTCGACGGCTTCTGCACGTTTGCGAGTGCTGTAAGGCTCCCGAGACTTCTAGGATTACTGTGCTTCAGTTTTCGTGGTTTGCACGGAGTCAGAGTCCGAAAGGCTTGGCCTTGAGAATCACTTACGGTCTGCTGTTGGGGCTTAGGGCTTTTCAGCGCTTGCAGGGATGCGTCGGGCTTAGCCTTTGCCTCCAGGAGTTTTCCCACATGCCATGAGGTCTAGAATCTAGATCTGTTGTAGGGTAGAAGACAGAGACTGGGAAGTAGCAAGCTCCATCGACAAGAATCAAGAACCGGGCTGCCAATAAAGAGCGAAGCTGAAAGCAAAATGCGAGAGAAGCTTGGTGCATGCGGTTGGTCGCAACTGCATCCAGGTGTCTTCATGAAGCGAATATCGTGTCTGGCGTCTGTCACGACTAGCATCCTGGCATCCTGGACAGGGCTTGAGACGAGAGCTCAGCAGCAAGTTCTTCCGAACTGCCGCACTCCGTTGACGTGAGCTGCTCATCCCAACTGTAAGCGCCTCCACTGCCTCAGGGAATAAGGTGTAGGCACAAAAGCTGCTGGACCTGACATGAACCGCAAAGCCAACGAAGAAGATACACACATACAGAAATGCAGACCCGGTTTTTTTCCCGCACACCAACCCTGTGCGAGACTAGGCAGATGCATCCCTCACCCTCCTGCAGATGTCCACCTCCTCAAGCGTCTCTCTACCCGTGGTTCTGCCTTCGCTCCTTGTGTTCCTCTGTATGCATATTCACCAAGCCGCGTCATGGGCTATATATCTGGCAAAGAGTCGAAGATGGCTTCTGTTCTGGAAGTATCTGGAAGCTATAGACGGGTTGAATGCTGTGAAAAGCCCACTTCATGTGACTGGGACGGCACTGACTGAGGCAAGATGCACCATGAACTTCATTTCTTCTGCTTCCAGTCGAGAAACAACTAATTACCCCGTCCCTCCCAGCTTTCAAAGGACTGGCTATACGTGGTCGCAGCTCCAAGCTGATCCATCCACTGTGACTCATGGACGGTACCAGCATATGTGCTCGGCCTGGCTGTCTCGTCTGCGTCCAACCCACACTTGGACTTGAACCTGAAGATTGCTAAACCATCGAAAACACCAGCCATTTTTGTGAGGCTGAAGGAGTTCTGAGGCTCGGAACCACTGCTTGTCTTCGGCAACCAGCGAGACTAAGCAGATGGGCACCTGCATGGCACGGAGAAGTCTTCAAACGAGTCCTCCGGAGGCAAGGCTTCCGTAGTTTTCTTCGCCATTGGATGCCGCATTTACTTTAAGCTTCAAACACAAGCCATGCATGCAGCAGACAGGGGCGGGTCGTTGCGGCTGTTGCTTTGGCAAGTGTTGCGGGCCGGGAAAGTATCAAGTCCTGCCTGTCTGCTTTTGTTGAAGCTGGCATGAGGAAGCACTGAAGCAGGAAGCCATGAGACATGCGAAGGCAGCCCGGGCAGCTGTCAGCACATGAAGGCGCCTTGAGAATCGAAGCTACCGCTCGAGTGATGTTGTCGTACTCAGTGTCCTATGCAGAACAGAGGCAATGTTGCTCAAAGAGTTCCCTGTGCCAGAGAGTCTGCTCAGGCTTGCTCAACTCAAGTACCACCAAGTGCGGGGCTTCATTCACTGTGTCGATGACGTTCAAAGACCTCAACTTTGCCATTCTTTCGACCTGCCAGACTGGGTGGCAACACTGGTATGCTCGAAGTCCTACTTGCCATCTTGTGTGCGGCCCAGGCCGTCCACACGGCTCGCAATTCGCATGCCACAGGACAGCCCAGCACCATCCGTGCGCCTCGTTCGCTGGATGAGGAGCACCCAGGTAATCCTCGGCCTTGCAGCAGCAAGACTTACAGTTCCAAAAACAAAGCAGCTGCTTAAACTCAGGCCAATTCCAGCTCGGATCCTGGCATTTAGGTACGCACCCGTGTGACCTTGCTGAGCTCCTTGGTGTCGTGAAGGCATGGCAACCCACAGAGCACAAGAACACGTCTCAACGTCGGAGGCACCCGCACGACGCGGGCATGAGTCCGAGTTTATCCTCTACATGTTCAGCAGTGATACTATTGTCGCTCTTCCTCCAATGTCTGTGCTATCGCTGTTGCCATGTGCATAAGCAATAGCGGGTCACGCTCATAGTAGAAGCAAAATTAGACTCCAAATGTGGTGGTGGTGGTTGTCGGCATCGCATCGTCGTAGAAGTCAGTACTGGTCGTCGTGGTCATTGTAGAGGCGGTGGTGGTGGTGGTGGTGGTGGTGGTGGTGGTGGTGGTGGTGGTGGTGGTGGTGGCGGTGGCGGTGGTGGCGGTGGTGGCGGTGGTGGCGGTGGTGGCGGTGGTGGCGGTGGTGGCGGTGGTGGCGGTGGTGGCGGTGGTGACGGTGGTGGCGGTGGTGGCGGTGGTGGCGGTGGTGGTGGTGGCGGCGGTGGCCGTAGTAATAGTAGTAGTAGTAGTAGTAGTAGTAGTAGTAGTAGTAGTAGTAGTAGTAGTAGTAGTAGTATTAGTAGTAGTAGTAGTAGTAGTAGTAGTAGTAGTAGTAGTAGTAGTAGTAGTAGTAGTAGTGGTAGTAGTAGTAGTAGTAGTAGTAGTAGTGGTGGTAGTGGTGGTCGTGGTGGTGGTTGTGGTAGCGGCAGTAGTAGCAGTAGTAGTAGCAGTAGAAGTAGCAGTAGAAGTAGAAGACGTAGAAGAAGTAGAAGTAGTAGAAGCAGTAGATGTAGCAGCAGCAGCAGGAGGAGCAGTAGCATTGGCAGTGGCAGTAGTTGGTGTTGTTTTGGTATTAGACGTGGTGGCGGAAGTGGTAGGGGTACCGGTAGCGGTAGAAGTGGCGGTGTTGTGTGTGGCAATGGTGGCAGTGGCAGTCGCAGCAGAAGTGTGAGCAGCAGTCGCAGTAGTAGTAGTAGTAGTAGTAGTAGTAGTAGTAGTAGTAGTAGTAGTAGTAGTAGTAGTAGTAGTAGTAGAAGTAGTAGTAGTAGTAGTAGTAGTAGTAGTAGTAGTAGTGGTGGTAGTAGTAGTAGTAGTAGTCGTAGTAATAGTAGTAGTCGTAGTAATAGTAGTAGTAGTAGTAGTAGTAGTAGTAGTAGTAGTAGTAGTAGTAGTAGTAGTAGTAGTAGTAGTGGTAGTGGTAGTAGTAATTAGTAGCAGTAGCAGTAGTAGTAGTAGTAGTAGTAGTAGTAGTAGTAGTAGTAGCATGTTGTTGCTGTTGGTGCTGTTGTCGCCGGAGCAGCAGCAGTGTAATCAAAGCTGTTGAAAGCGTTTTGGTGCTACTGTCACCGTTGACATTGCCTCTGCCTTGTTCTGCTGCAGCTGTTATCGCGGCCGCACTCCAAAGGCTGTGCTGGTAACATCTAAGGCCCGTGCTCGCAAGGGGCTTCTTGCTCTCGAGCAGCTCCACCAAGTCAGCAAGGCCAAAAGCCTTGGCCTGGCCAGAGATATAAAAACTACGATCGAGATCTTCGTTGGATTCGGTTCTCGGAACCCGGATCTCTCCCAGGGCTCATACTGCCTATGGTTGTAATATTGCTCTTCTCCCATCTTAAAACCTTGGTGCAAACCTTACTGCATATACGTTCACGTCTGGCGCTGTTTAAAGCGTGCCCTTCCCTCCAAGTCGAGGGTGCTTGTAATCTCGAAGCTGATGAACTCAGCATGCTATCCGTACCACCACCCAGGAAAACATCCTCGCATCGCGGACAAATGCCGGTACTAGCGCGGCTGGCACAAATTGTCACAGGCGTGGGGCATGCGGGGGCCTTAAAACAGAACGGTCACGGCCATTCAAGATCTTTGCATGTCAAGCATGCTGAGCAAAACAGCCGCAATGATTTTGTTTTCGCGAAGCACCTTCGATGTTTCAACTCCGGATCTTACCCGTTGGCATACGCTGTCGTGTCCAGTACCTCGATGATGTGGACACTTCCACTATTCTCCCGCTAAACTCATCCCGCCAGACAGGAGAAGCCTTCAGGTTGAAAGCACAAGCCCAGCAAGTCGTTCAAGGCTCTCTGCAAGACTTTGCTGGTGCCTCAAGCTGTAGATTGAGAAGTGCCACCGAAGTCCTTTGCAGCAGGACAGACGAGCAGGCAAAGTGGAGTTGCTCATGACTACCAAGAGAGGGCAAGTCTCTCTGGAGCTACGAAAAGCTCTGGTCCATGGCGAAGAAAATTCAGTACCTGCATTGGCAGAAATCCGATCGACTCAAAGACACAGGAAACCCACAGAAAGAAGCAAGAAGCAAGAAGCATCACAAGGTTAAAGCGCTTCTAGAAGCACGAAGTGGAACTGCGTCCCATCATGGTCAAGGAAGTAAGAGCCGTCCTGCCCGTCAAAAGGCACCATATATCAACCGCAACTTTTCTGTCAAGAATCGTTGTGTTTGCTATTGCGTGGTGTATTCTAGCTTGTGCTGATGCCTACTCCTACTCCTCCCGCTGCCGTGGAACTGGAATCTAGAACAGAAGCAACTTACTGTGCCTACCGAGCTGCCTGCAAGCCTGGAGCTGTTCGGTTCGGTGCCCTTGGGGTCCTGGTCACACGGTCCGGACACGAGGTCGGCCAGCACCGAACCGGCAGCTCTGCCGGTTGTCAGGGTCGACCGTGCCTGATGCCGGTGGGCTCAAGAAAACGAAGCGCAGAAACAGAGCTAGCAGAGCTCTCTTGACTCTTTTGGCTCCGAGCTGTCGTGAAGCGATGTCCACCGACATTCAAAACAACGCGGCTTCCTGGCAAAGCCAACCGGAAGCTGTAGGACTGTACGAGTAGCACCAAGCTGACTGCAGTCATTTCCGCTTGCAAGCTTCCCAAAGCCCACCTGCTTGAGGCTGCCTCACCTGTGCTGGAGCATTCATGACGACTCCATCTGCATGTGGCATCCCGTAATCTCCGCAGATATGGACGACCAAATGCGATAAGCGGCGCCGAGGCAGGGTAAACAACACCTGAGCAAACGGGCAGGCATTGCAGCAAGATGCCAGAGGCTGAAATCAGATCTGCCAAACGAACGGACTCCTTAGTCGCTGGCGGAGAACCGCTCATCATCGTGTCAAACCTGAGACAAGACGAGATCGTCGGTGTGCACAGATTCCCCCGTCAAAGGCGGGGAGCCCGACTGCAGCTTCGCACATGGTCCTGAGATGTGCGCCAAAAGCATCCCCATTTTTACAAGATGCAGCTGGAGAGTTCAACAGATCTCTTGGAGCCTCGCATGCATCAACCATGGACCATGTCCTTTCAAATGGGTGCATGCCGGTTGCTGGTGTCGGGGATTGACCCGTCCAGTCTGGATAGTATCAGGACAGCATGACTAGCTTTGTCAAAGGTAGAGTCAGCACACATCTGGGTCTGGGTTTGCTGGGGCTGTATGCGGCTTGAGCCTCCGGAGAAGTCGCATGCAATAAACCACATTCTGCGCTGCACGCTACGCAAAGTCATCACCGGACAAGCTCGGCAGGTCGCTTTTCCTGTGGCAAAGGCTCCTGACGCCGGAGGCGTCAATCCGGCAGGGAGTCGGACTGCGACGCCTAACCGGGTCAAAGAGCCTCCATGATGAGCGATAGATTCTAAGACCCAGCCTTCGCAAGTAGTCTCATGCAAGTGCCAAAGAAAGCCGCCTGGTCCTGGCCACGGAGCCATGGAGCAAATGCGAGCATTCGTTTCAGGTCGATGCACGAGACATTGTGTCTGCGCCCAGGTTGAGCTTCTTTTCAACCAAATCAACAGGAGGCGCTTTGTACTGGCAACTCGCAATCTGCCGTCCTCCTGCTCGAAGCGAAGACGCAGAAAGCACCCTCCGTCGAGGCTGATGTGCACCATTTTTCGCCTGCCAAACACTAACAGAGAAGCAGAGAAGTGGAGCAGACAGTCGAGACCCAGTTTGGTCAACGGCGCGGCTGCCTCTCGCTTACCGGCCACAGGCATCCGGTCTTTCGACCCTTCTCGAGAGGGCGCACCCAACGAATGCAACTCATACGAATGCTTTGTTCCAGACCTCCAGAGGTTATGAGCAGCTCTTCTAAAGATGAGGGCAGGGAGACGACTGCCAGAAGGTTGCACCCTTGGTGATCCGTCTCGTTGTCGTCAATTCGTAGTTGGACAATCACGCCGCGGAGCATGGCTTCAATAAAGATGGTGAGACACTCTCTCAGCTTTGCCATCTCGGCATCGGAGATAGCAGGCTGTGAAGAGCTTGGGGCAGACCAATCGTACGCAAGCTGCCGAAAGTTTACGGGCACGTACAACTTGGCCGGCATCAGACCGTAGCCATCCCTGGTGTCCAGTCGTCCGTCTTCAAGTGCCAAAGCATAGGACTCTGCTGAGGAAAGCTCCTTGCAGCATTGCTGTGTTTCGTTGCAGCACTCATCCTTACGGCTGCATCTACTCATGCAAATACAGAAAATGCGCCGTGACCTAGAACGACTCAGAATAAAGATGCCCATAGCAATAATGGCTTGAAGCCCAACCCGGCCTGTCGAGGTTCTGGCGACCCAGACAAAGCCAGGCAAATCTCTCGGGCATTCTCTGAGCAGCCGTCTTGACTGCAAAGCCTCGGTGCACAAGTGAGCGGGGCCTGGTGTAACGTAGAAGGAGTGCTGATCTTCAACAGGGTTTGGTAACAGCAAGCAACCAGTCGGCTTGACTGGGCAAGGAAGAGCAAGGATGACATGAGACTCTGCTACAGACACAACTCTGCCATCCTCTGTCAGCCACGCCTGACCACGACAGCCTGAAGCCTGTCTCTGCTTTGATGGACGTGGGCCCTTGGGCAATCTATGCATTCTGAGAAGCAGGGGGGGCCCCGGCTCAGGTCGAGGGCAGCAATGCAGATCTAAATGTTCGACTAGGTGGGGGGGTCCTACAAAGCACAGAGAACTCTTTTTTCGAAAATCGAAGCGGCAGAGATGCAGCATCGGTTCCAAAAGGTTTCTGCGCGACCGGATCCAAGAGTTGGTCGCTGCAGGAGAGAGATCCACAAAGTCGGCCGCAACAAGGCTCGCTCTCTATCTCCTTGTTGGAGATCGGGCCCTGCCGGGTAGCAGCTCGGCATCCCTTACAGGTCTGCTCGAAAGCGGCGATGGAAGGCCTGAACAGAAGGATCTTCCTCTGCGAGTTCTGCCGACGGAGCAGGATCTGGCCTCCGAGCATTCAAACGCACGCGACAGCTGCACAGTTGCTACACCCGGAAAGCCTGCTTTCAGGATCTCCGGCATCCTGCGGAGAGCTTTCTTGCGAAGAGCGGCTGCCCATGGCAAGGTGCCATCATTCACAGAAGAAACAGCGGATGTGGTCGTCCTGGTTGCGGTGACGATGATGCTGTTGATGATGGTGTTGGTGTTGATAAGGCTGTCAATGATGAAACGGATCACGTTGATTTCCGCGGTGATGTGATGATGGTGTCAGAAACACAGGGAAACAGTAAGAACACTGAACGCGGCGATGCATTGCACATAGCAAAGACCATTCAACAACAGAACATGCTCAGTAACAAGAACAGTAGATCAGTAGGCATGGCAAGAGCAGCCATGGGCACGGTAACTCCAGTTGTGGTTCTGGCTTCAAGCGGCTGTTTCATGTCAGCAGCACTGTGGCGATTGCAGTGGCTGTGGTGGCAGTAGGCAATATGTCACGCGCAAAGTACTGGGCAGTCTGTTCGACAAATGCTCCGATCATGTCAACCTGTGATTCCAAAGACCACGATGGAAACGCGCTACCAGTGCCTGCAAGCTTCTTTTTCACCTGCGGCAGCAGACTCAGAGTAGCCACAGCTGGCCACATGTCCTGTAATCCTGCAGTGTTTGAACCGATTGTTCAAAAAGACTGTTCCAGGCATTACAGCGCTGTCCATCTTGGACCACAGATATTCTGGCACCTTTGATTTTCCACGAAGAATGCCGGATCTATACCAGTGCTGCGAAGTCGCTTTAGACTTCCGGAGATGTCCAAGTTGTCAAGGTATGGCTGCTCCGCAGCAAACCTCGAGGACCGTGCAGAACCGAGCTGGCATCCGGGGATCGTCGTTGTGCTGCAAATCAGGCAATCGATAAGGGCTACTAGCAGCAGCTACTGTAGCGTACCACAGACGCCGCCCGAGGCCAACGCTATGCAATCACGTCACACTGGCTATGCCAGCTACAGCTTCATGACAAAACCTGCAGATCTTTGGCCACAACTCAAGTTGATGGCTTCGGAGCGGAGGCTCCAGTTGAAAAACTGAATTGGCAATGCATCAAACAGATGCTTGCCATAGTTATTTGAAAGATAAAAGTTCTCACGAGGAAAATCTGACACTCAGGTCAGCTGCTTAGGTGAGGAGCCGCGCTGTGCTAGTTGAACCTCAAAGCAGCTTTGCGCAGGATTCTTGCTGCTCCACAGGCCCCGCCCGAGTCCTCCTGCCGAACACGGATGATGGCAAACACTTGTCACTGGGGAGACAGTCCGAAGGCTGAACCTAAGTCCGGGCCCGCGCGAGTGGTGGATGAACTCGCGCACTCTTCGCTTCAGAACCGAGTTCACCACTCTGGCAGAAATGTCCCGCTCAACCAACTTCCGGACTTGGGCCTCTGGAGCGTACCAGGGCTCGTGACACAAATATTCGATCTCTCTCTCCGCTCTCCGCGCCTCCAAGTTTCGGTTGTGCTCCTGCTGCTGCAACAGCGCCTGCCGGATACTTGCCCACTCTCACTGAAGGCCCTGGAAGGTCGGCTCACTCGTCTCGGAGGCATGGGCATGCAGCTTTTTTTTGTCTCATGTCGCTGTCGCTCTCAGCTGCACGCAGGAACTGCGACCTCACGCTGCAGCATCCAAATCATCACAACAGTTTGGGCATCCTCAACGCTTCCCTGCTCAAACACTTTCCCATTTTTGGCATCCTCAAAAAACTTCCTTGGTTCCAGCTTTCCGCGTTACTTAGTAGGAGAACTGAGTGCCTCAGCTTTCGCCAACCAGCAACTCTCCCGGGCTCTGGCCACCGCTTCTCGCCGAGAGCAGAAGCCACTCCAGGCAGATCGAAAAAGACCTGCCAAAGGCTGGTAAGGCCTATCATACTATAGCTACTACTTAGGCATTGCACTTGAGAAACCATCTGTCCGCAAATCAAATCAAGGATTATGTTGCACATTGAGCGAGCGGGCGGGTGGGACCTGCCGACAGGATTCGCTCGCTTCATGTTCGGGTTCCGGTCTCGCCATCGCTGGAATTGCTCGCAGCCGAAAGTAGACCTGGCTCTGTCCAGAAGCATCCAGGCATGCACAGGATTTTGAAAGACTCTTCGTGTCCCTCCACAAGGTCCGGACCATGATCCGTATACCACTGGGCGTATACCTGGGCCTGCGTCCGTGTGCCAGGATGGTCAGAGAAGCAATAAGCAAAATCATTTCATCCCTGTTTGACAGCCCTCGGCACCGCACGCTGCTGCATGGGCAGTATGAGGGTGCAGTATGACACAGTCCCCAGCACCTAGGTAAGTCACTGCATCGCGACTTTTGGATAGAAAGCGTACAGCCGGTCGGCACAGGATCTAGGAAGCAGGCGCAGGTCTAGAGGCAGTGCTTGCCCCGGTGCTTTGGCATCTGGAGGACATGGCCTTCAGCTTTTCACAATGCAGCTTGGCTGATGGGAGTTGCCAAGCTCCTGGCATCAGCCCCTCATATCCTGGCATCCCGCTCGTGGCGCTCGTGGCTCGTCAGACCCGAGGCCACAGGCGAGTGCAGACGTCCACAAAAAACGGAGCCTCGCAAGGCAGCGCCTTCGCGGCAAAGCGCTGCGGCATCCTGGGCAGCTGAGATGCAGAGGCAAGGCATGGCAAGGCCAAGGCCTCCACGCTGTCACCACAAATACAGAACAGAGCCCTGAGCTAAGCTCGTGACGGATCCAGCGTCACAGATCTTCAAGGCTGGCTCTCGGCGCAAATGGGCGTGAGACCCCGGCCAAACACCTCATTTTGGACAAGGTTCTTGGAAGGCCGTGGAGGTCGGAGGTCGAGTGAACGTGCGTTCTACACAACTTCGGCCCACTTTTGCGCAGTCAGGCGAAGGCCGCGCAATGCCTGGACCAGCTTCTGATTCTGTGGCTGCCAGTGACAGCCTTCGCCCAGGCCATCCGAGACATGCTGGTCTGCCAGGGCGAGACGGCGTCGACGCGGCGGCAGATCGTGGTGGTGCTGATGCCGGCTTCTCAGGTTGATGCCCACGCAATTGGCAATTGGGGTTTTCCAGCTGCTGCCTGAAGATATCTGAAGATGCCTGAAGGATGCTTCCTATAGAGCAGCGACTCCGGGGCGTCGCCGTCAAAGCCGTGAGGAGAGGCGCTCCATCTGCAACGTCACTGGACAACCTCTCCTAAGCTGACTTTCTGTGACTTTCTGTGATGTCATATGGGACAGGTCCAGTGCAAGTGGCTTCGACTGTGAATATGCTTCACGCCATCAAGCTGCCAGTCCTTGCCAGACACCCAGGACACAACGCATGGAGAACGCAACATGAAGCCAACTTGGCTGCACATGTCTACTGCCAGCCACACGTCTCTGTCAAAGAAGTCCCCAAAACCAATTCGGAAGTCCAGAGACACTCCTTGGTCCCACAGCTCCGCTATGCCTAAACCTGGACTTTTCCACAACCTTCTTGCCTGTGCGCCTTAACGTTCCGGTTTACACTGCATGCTGAATATCCACATGCAGTAGCTGCTCAAGTGACTTTCCTGCGCCCTCTGCGGATGCTTCTGTTTATATCTTTCGACCCATAACATTCGTTAAGAGCGAAAAGGAGGTAGCGCGGAGGCTTGTAAGCTGTTCGGCAAGCGGCTCGTGAAGGGAGAGGTGTTCGCCGGCACCTGCGCTACACTGTACTATTATGCTGCTCGAAACGAAGAATCCGCTCCGGTCCGGGTCGAGCCTTGTGTCTGCAGAGTGTGCCATGGAACACTGCAATGCCTCGGTTCGGGTTCTTTTCTGAGGGATGCGCTTTCTGAAGAGACCGCAGCGGCCGCCGAATGCCGCCGAGCCGCTGCCGTGGTTAATGGCCAAGGGCTGGAAATCCTCTGCGCCCGGGCTGGACTCCACCCACAGAGTCGCCTGACTGAATGCATCGGCTTGCATAGACTGCAGCCTGCTTGGGCTTAGGGTAAATTGGGTAAATGAAGGGGTGTGCCTGCGTCATGTTGTAGTCAGTCAGTGGCATCCAGAAGTTCAACTCCTCGGGGCCAAAGGCGAGCGATGCGCCCCCGGTCGGTAGCATAAAGACTACCAAAGATGTTGAACAAACATGGTTGAACTCGCCCACCCATCCTCCTTGCGGGACAGGCATACCACTTCCGAACACAGGCCGCGTGTGAGTGCTGCTTCAAGTTCTTGAGTTCTTGTTTGGATCTAACGGCGAGGGTCAATGGCATTGGCAGCTTATCCGTCTTGTGCCGCTGCTCTCTCGTGTGCGCGTTCGCTGTCTTCGGTGTCACTGTTGTCTGGCTTCCTACGTGTAGCGGGTGTATCTATGCCAGACACCTATACCTTCTTGTGTATCAAGACATGTCCAGATCTTATGCCGACTAATTTTGCAGGTTCGTGCTTGGTCGCGGCCTCAGTAGTTTCGTTTCGATTTGCTGCCCAGGCGTGGCCAAAGTAATTAACATCTACTCGGTCACTGTTTTTCGTTCGTAATGACTGACAAGTGGTATGAGCAGAAACGAGAATGGCGACCAGAGCCATCATCAGTGCGACTGTAGCTGTCCAAAAAATCAGTAGCTGTAAAAAGCACAGGACCAATGTGAGTTGAACTACTATCAAAGCTGACGCCAAGGCACCCCGATTTGATGGCCGTACTCTGCATCTCGGTGTGGGCGCTTAAACTCCTCGCTCCTGGAGAAAGAAAGAAGAGTGCACTGCAGAGCTCCCCAAACCTGAGTTGATTTTGGGATACAGGCTTTCCGATGCGGTACGCAACCGGTCCTTCCCGGCTGAATCCGAAGGGTAGGTGGATACTGGTAAGAAAACGTGGTCCTTGAATGTGCACAGCAGTCACAAAACACGCTTCCTAGCTCTTGCCGGCTTCCGTCCCCATCAACTAGGCTGTGGGAATGATGCTTTTGACGGAAGCCCTAGTTGCCCTGGCCTTGAAGCTGAACAATCACCAAGAAGTGGTAAAGCACAAGCATCAGTGCTAGTGAAGCTGGTAGTGTGATTGACATTTCAGCTGGTTTCATTGATCGCAAAACAGCCACTAAGCATTGCTAGAATGTTCATTGAGTGATGCTAATTGTGCTGCTGGTAGTAGTACAAGCAGTCGTCGCAGTCGTGGCCGTAGCCGATGTCGTCGCAATGGAAGCAACCGAGGTAGTCGTCGTCGGCTTAGTTGCAACAGTGACAAGGTCATGGTCAAATCGATTGATGGCTGCTTACTATATATATATACATATATACATATATATATATATACACATGTCAGTCGTTTCTGAAAGTGTACATAATGTGCGTGTGCGCGCGTGTACATTACATATATATATATATGCAACATATGCACACACACACATAATTAAATAAAAATACATGTAGGTATGTATGTGTATATATATACTAATTTATTTCGAAAGACTACATCGATATACCGTGCATTCAAGACAACCAGGAAAAGTCCAAAAAATGCTGTGCTGCGACCGTAGATCGGGCCCAGGGTCCCCACCTGCCGCGCAGAGCGCCACGGAAGGATAGGGTTTAAGATTTTGTTGTTGGGGCTTCCGGGTTTACAGAAGGCTCTGAGCTGAAAAATCTGGGCCTCTCTTTTTCGGCCCAGACCTCTTCCTCGCTTAGAGCTGGAAGGCAAAAAGAATGGCCGGGCGGTGGGGAGACTACGACCCAATTTGGAATGCAAAAGAGCTTGCAGATCTCAGCAATGTTCGAGATAGTCATACTCTGCGATGGCCTGTTTCTCCAAGCGCTGCCGGAGCCATGGAACCAGAACCTCCAGCACCAGCCTCTCGTACACGGCCAGAAACTCCGAAGCCTGCTAGGGCAGGTCACAAAGGTAAGCTTTCGGTCGCGTCAGCATTGATCTGCGCAGGATGAAGCCTGTGTGAGAACCTCGCAAAGCCGCTGCCGAGCTGGAAAGGAGCGAAAGATGCTTGGGATGGCCTCCAGGCGCCGGGACAGCTTGAACTCTGTGCGGGTGTATGTATGTATGTATGTATATATATATATATATATATATATATATATATATATATATATATTTTTTTTTATATGCGTACATATGCACATATACTCAATCTGTGGGAATGCCTGAGTATTTATGTGCAACTTTAGAAGATTACACCCGGGACATTGACGATGCCCCTGCCCTCGCCTCGAAATCTTCCAAGGCCTTCTGCTCGTTCGAGAAGTGCCCCACCTTCTTCTGTGCTGCAGCACATCTTCTTGCACAAGGATTCTGAAATAACGAACGAGGCTTTAGCATCCGCGCCGACCAGCAAGGAGGAGATCTGCTCGCGCAAGTTGTATTTGCTCACGTCAAACTGCACAGTTTCCTGCACTGCATCACGTGCATGAAGCTGTGCTGTTCGAAGTATACACACACACAATGGTTCGAGGTCCTGCACTCGCAAGGCAGCAGGTAGGTCACGGACAACCTGCGGTGCCTTGGCCGCGATGAGCAGTCGCTCGCCTGATGCGCAACGCAGCAAGAGGGGTGGGCGGACGTAGCAGGACAGGTGAGCCTTTGCTTACCGCAGAGTTCTGCGAGTCACAGCGTCCCGGCATGGCCAATGGCAGTCAGCATGAGGCAGCTTCCCAGGCTCGCCCGGAGCTCACCAATTGCAAAGAAACAACACGGATACAGCAACTACGAAGTTCTCTGCACGAAAAAAATCCTGTCAACCTAAATAGCAGCTTAAATAGCTGCAGCATGTGCTTCGCAACGATGTGCTCATGCGCAGAAGTCTAGAAGTCTCGCTGGGCGGCGGGCACAGGTTTCCACACAGCTGTTCCCCATGCGGGCTGTCTGTGAGGGCCACGCCTGCCAGCAGATCTCCGCAGTTTGAGTGCAGGATTAGAGACTTGAAACCCAGCACCAACCTACCAGCAAGCTGAACGGATGGCGGCTGCATTGGCGCCTGTCAACACTGACGTGCTTCGTTCTGTTAGCAATCAATGTCTCTTGTAGTACGAGTATTGTACCAGCTCAACACGAGACTTGAAACGGCTGCTCCTTCGTAGCCCCTTACGATGCAATCCATGCCAGTAGCGCGTACCGCAACCGTCTGTGTGCCACAAAAGGTCACCCAGCTGCAACCTTGCCAGGCTGACAGTGGTGACACTGTTAGCGATGATGACGGAGGGCTTGTGATACTTTTTGGAGAACTGAGGATGCTGCGGAGCCGCCCAGGATGTGGCCTCAAGCCAGGACCAGCAGCTCTGCAAACTGCCATGTCTTCGGGACTGACGGCCTTCTCCTCTGCCAAGATGGCATCCGGAAATCTCAGCGCTACCTCACTCAGTTCTGCACCCATTGTCCCGAAATTTCCCAGGCACCCGCAAGGTCAGAGCGGCGAAAGAGCTGACAGGTCCCTAAACTCAGCAGGCCTGGGCGGGAAGCTGACGCCCTTTCAGCACAGCTGATATCGATCGCCATCCAAGCATCTGAGCCTTAAGGCAGGCGACGTACAGTGCTGGTTTCGCAGCACTCTTTTGGCATGCTGGGTATCATTCATGACGTGGTGTTGCAGCTCATCCTGTATACGTTTATAAACTTGTTGCATTGCAAGATGCTGCAAAGCCGGTCGAGGATTTATGATATGGGATTCTTTGACTATGTGGAGGGCGATTGCCGAGTAGGCTGCTCGAGAAGAGATCTGAAATTCAACGGATTCAGTGCTAGCATTTTCTCCGGCTGTCGGTAATCTCCAAAAATATTTACAAATACATGTGTACATATATACATACACACATGTACAGAATATGCAGAGTATGCATGCTCGTACACACGTATACACATATGCATACATGTACACGCACATGTCATATACACAGGGTGATGGGATATGTCAGAAACCATGTCCGACTGGATATGTCAGAAACCATGTCCAACGAATGACACGCCGGTGTCAAAAAAACACGCACAAATTTTCTGAGATGTGGAACTGAGTTTTCGATAAAATCACCAGGCGTTTTTTGCCGATATTCGTTAGCATGGCCCTTAAACCCTAAACCATAACCCCATGCATTATACCAAGCCTGGAAATGCACTTGCCCTAAATCCTGAACCCCATGCATTTATAACAAGCCTGGAATTGCATATGGCCCTAAACCATGCGCCCCATGCATTTATGTATGTCAAGCCTAGCAATGCATATGGCTCCGGACCCTTAACCCTAAAAGTCAAAATATGTTCTTGAAAATCTGCTGCGTTTTTCTGAACAATCTGCGCCAAATTTCCACAAAACGGTTCCATATTTCTGAACCATGCTGTCGTGAAATTACCGCATGTTTCTGCAATTAGAAAGCACGGTCCCTATACACGTACGTATTTACACACCTATACACATGAACGTCAACACCTACGCACAAACACATGCACACATGCAAGCATACGTAGATACACACGTGCAGACATTGCAGACATGCCGATACCGACATACAGACAGGCAGACGGGCAGACATTCATTCCTGCAATGTTGCATACACACGTACATGAATGACTGATGCATGCATGCATACGAGGACTTCACTCACAGACAGACAATTTTGGTATCTTATTTCGTTTGTGTTTCTGTGAAGAGCGAAATGTGAGCGAAACAAACGAAATAAAGAGAACAAAAGAAACACGTGAAAAGAGCCAAAATAAAAGTGAAAAGAAACACGCACTTCGTTGGTTTTCTTTCTTTTATTTTTGTCCTTTTCCACCACTCATCAACTACAGGATGAACGTCCGCCAGTCAGGATTCTATGCATAGACTCATGTATACGAGCATGCAAGGCCTGGGCTTGGAAGCTGAGGCCCAGCGGCGCAAGAGCCTGCAGCGCTCGACCTGGCTCTGGTTTGTGAGCATCACCCCTAAGCATTATTAATGGGGAAATACCAATATAGTAATCATAACCTCACAACAAAGTTAGTACTCGCACCACAGCTAGGGCCGCAGACGGGTGCAGCAGAAGGTCTCGGAATTGAGGACGATGTGGAGTCTTGCCCTGGAGCTTCCCCACAGACTCAAAGCCTGGCCATAGCTGCTGCGCTCTGTTCTGCCGTGGCTCAGGATGTGACCAGAACCCAGAAGATACCCCACATTCACGCTCGCTTCGGACAAACGGCGCCCGTGCAGAGTGCCCTCATGGCAACCACCTTGCAGCAGCATTCTTTCTATTACTTGCGTTTACTTGGGTCTGCTCCGCACTTGCCACCTACAGCTTCCCGGTCTCCACCCTTCGCTGGACACGGCACCGGCAAGCTTCAGGAGTGTACTAGCAGGCACGGGCATTCGCCCCCAAACGTGACGCGTGGTGCTTGGGAGAAAAGAACACTCTGTCCTGATGATGGCCTGGCCATAAACATGAGAACGACGTTCACATGATTTCTTGCGTACGAGCTGCTCATACCCGTAACGGTGCATCTATCAGCACTCGTTACGTAGAGAGAAGATGTACCAATGCTGGCGGGTATGCACGCGCCCACTTGCAGGACTTGTGATGAAGTTGGCGTACCTGAGCAGTCGGAAGTAATGTAAACCATGCGGGTGGGAGATCCGTTGACGCACTCGATCTTCGCGGAGCCCGGAAATAACTGACCGCACCAGCCCAAACCGGTCATCTCCTCTGTGAAAGCGCCATCGCAATTCCCATTCGCATAGAGCAAGTAGGACACTAATGACATCTCAATCGTCTCTGCTGTGGTCGTCGTAGTGGTCGTATTCGTCACGTTCGTCCCTGCTGCAGGAGTTGGCAAGACAAGCCAAATGCCAGAAACTACCATCAACAAGCCCCGCTCCAGCATGTCGTCTGGTCCAAGCTAAATTTGGAGACTTGCAATTCCTGAGACCTGAGCCGGCTTGAGCTGCAGCCATTGGTTTTGGCGTTGCGAAACTTATCACATATAGGATCTAATTAGGATATACGATCTGTCAATGACGATGATCACCGTCATTCAAAACATCTTCGTCTGCACACAGCCGCCTAAACTTCCCCCACTCCCACTGCCTTCTCCTCTCGATGCCGCTCCCACTTGTATCAAAATCTTAAAACGTGAGTGTGACGCTCAAGTGAGTGAGCACATACATTTTGGAGATCCAACATCTTCATGTTCTGTGTATGCGTGCGTGGTGCCGCACGTCACGTTCAAAGACTATGTGACTAGGCGGCCGCGAAGGGATCAAAACCTTATTTGGGAACGAACAGGTCCAGGATCACAGCCAGGCGAAGGGTACAAGTCTGGGTGTCTTGTCGTGTGCTTAACTTGGACAAATCCGGTTTACCAGCTTCCGGGGACCCTCAGCGGAGCTGCCAAGCGCATCCAGCTTGAACCCATGATTTCTGGACCACACACCGCAATATTACCGCAGCGGAAAGAGCTGCGGATCGAACGTTTTGAAGTCATCGGGTTTCGAAACTTCCTCTACGGCCCTTGCATCATGAAAGCGTCGACCCTCAACTTTCTCGATCTCTGTGCCTGAGTTGCTCGTGTCGCCGCCCTGGATCATGCCCTGGCCTCAGACCGTGTCGAGCCGATGCAAAAATACAATGCACAGTGTTCTGCTCTGCTCTCCTCTGCTCTGCTCTGCTCTGAGCACAAAGCTGCCAATTTGCGAGTGAACAAGCGCACAGGCAGGTCGCCACAAAAAGTCCGGGACTGCCTCGCGTGGCTGACATGCGCAAATTCAGAGATTTCCACTAGCAAGGCACCTTCTTGACGACAACATAGCCTAAGAGTGGCTGCAGCAATGTCAACATCCATCGGCAGTAAGTGGCAAGCAAAGGTCGAGCGGCCATTCCGAGCGAAAGAGCGCAGATCTTCTGGCAGCAAGCGGCCCGATGGTGCCAAACCTGGATGGCGAGGGTCACAGCGTGGCCGTGATGGTGGCGGCGGTGGTGGTGGCAGTGGTGGAGGTTTTGGTGGTATGGATGGTGGTATGGATGGTGGTGAGGGTCCGGGTGAGGTGCTGAGTTTGTCAACAATATTCTCAACGTTGCTACTAGTTTGACGATGATGTCATGATGGTGGCCAGTGAAACGTGATGGTCCATGGGGACGGCTGACACTGGACTGAGCACCGTCTGCATGATGATCCGTTCCCACGGTGGGCAACCACATCGCACTGCATCCACATCACAATTCAATTTACAAGACAACCGGCGCTGGCAGCGCATCCACTTGGGCATCCTGCTCTGCACTTCATCACCGGTAGACTCCGACCTGAACCGAGTCAGCAGCGAACTTGCGGTCTGACGCTTTTCCAAGCAGCACCTGCGCAGCGGTGTAGCCGACGCAGCCGCAGCAACGTTAAGGTTCTCCTCAAGCTGGCACAGCAGTCTCTGACTGAAAGTGTTCATGACAGGCTCTTGCTTCGCAACTGTATGTCACATGCCCAGCAATCATGCTTAGAACCAGGATCCGTACGAGCAGTCCTGGCAGAAGACTTCGATGAACGTGCTGCTTGCCGTCCTACGGCTTCTGATTCAGATCTGCGGTTGTCTGCGTACATCTGCGGCTTTGCAGGTCGGTGGGCGCGTGCGTGGAAGTATGTCAGTGTGTCTGTCTGGGCAGAAATTCCGGGCCGCAGGGCCTTCAGTCGGAACATTGCGTTGCGATGTCTGCTGAAGCGTTTCAAAAGGGTCCTTCCCGGACTCATTGGCCGCCTTTGCAGCACCAGCTGACCTTCAAGGCTTGCCGATAGCACCAGGTCGGGCCTCCACAAGTCAGCAGTTGTAGTTAGGAGTCAGGGTTTGCTTCAGGTACTTACTGTAGGTGTCAGCTCAGTGCATGCGGAGCCTCCTAGCGTTGCTGATCTCCAGACAGAGACAACCATCAGAGTCCCAGCTGCTGACACACCAAAACAGGGGCCAGTCCTGCAAAGACGATTACCGAAGCGGCACGAAGCTGGAAAGCAATTAATACCAAGCCTTGTCGTTTCCACTAGCCCTGGCCACGTTTAGGTCCAGGATGTCCGGTCCCACACCTCCCGAACAGCCGGAAATCGAGCGATCGGAAGCCATGCGAAGCAGGCTTCCCGGGCCTATTTCAGGCAGGACGGGTGGCAACGCCACTCGCCTGGCAACTGTCCCCAAGTGGACTGTCTGACGCGGTTGACAGACGGCCCCTGGCGGCACTGAGCACAACGATTGGAAGCTCAGCCGTCGACTCAAACGGAGCAAGCGGAGAACTCAGAAGCACGGCGTGTGAACCTGCAGGGCTTCGCCATGCATGCATGAGTACGATGAGATGCTGCTATTGAAAGCCATTGAAAGCACATGCTCGTACAACTCCTGGGCTTTCAGCCAACATCTTCACATTTTGCTGAGCCCTGTACGTCTCTCGACAATGAACTCAAAACCTAAGCCAAAGCATGGCAGTCGCACCATGCATGATCGCCCTTGCATTGGGCTGCGATCGGATTTCCCTTTGAGGTGACCACTATGCTTGGTCTCCAAGTGCCGCAGTCGTACCTCTCTTAGAACTCGCTGCTCCGCCATGCCACAAGCCCAAGCCCGCTCCAGGTGCCATGCGGGGAAACTTGCCCGCACTACCCTGGATTGTGCTCTTTTCTTTCTCTTTCGCAGTAGCCTCGCAGCCCTATGTACTTTGTAGGCCGGTGAGGGGAACGCTCATTTTGCGAGCATGTAAAGGCCGAGTTAGCCTTCCCAAACGCCCATGGGCTCTATACGGCCGGAGGTGCACGAGCACCACCGTTTCAGTACGTTTCAAAATGACTCCTTTTTCTTTGAATGCCCCTTAGCTGTTAGCCCGAAGGCTAGACAAGCCTTTGGCGTTTGGCGACTCAGTTCTCATGCAACGAGCAAACCGGACCGGCGCCACTCTGCGAGGGGGATGCTAGCCTGTGCCACGCACACCCCTAGGCAGGCACTCTGTACGGGAATGCTGCGGAAACACTGAAAACATGTCCAAGGACCCTAACTTCAGTGTACCAGTAATGGGTCAATTCACTCGGATCTGCAAAGGTGTTTGGGGTCCCGGAATATGCGCCCACGCACTGTCCATGTACCTGGAGCAAGTGCTTCAAAAGGCTAGGCCGTGGGTGCAATGATCACTACGAACCAAGAGCTACCAGAAAGATCTGACATGGGTCTTTCCGGTCTTTACGCAGAGAGTTGTCTTCTCACCTTGTTCTATTGGGCCATTAGCTTTGTCTGACAAACTCAGCCTTATTGCTCAAAAGCACGTTCATCGGATCAGCTTGTTGGATTTCTGGGGTTCAGATCTTCCATTCAGCCCTCAGTTGTCGCAAGCTCCAAAAACATCATTACGAAGCGAAACTTGCCCGGACGTCTAAAGCTGGAAGCTATGACTTGCAACGTAAATCGGACATCACGCCACTCAAATGAGCACGTGTCCAGCATGCATGTACGGAAGTGGCCATGCATGAGGCAGCTCTCACGCTTGGGAGAAGCTGCAGAATTCCACCCGCTCCAGACCTTTAATGAGTGTCTGAATCCAGGCACAAAACTAAACATTTCATTCTTTAATTTCTGCCCATGCAGTCCGTTCCCGAGTCTGTGCAGCAACACTCCAGTGCTAGAGGAACTGGTACTGCAGGCCTTGTTCATCATGCCAGCACTGTGCCTATCTGGGGGGGAGCCATCTCAGCTTTAGACGGATAGCTCCACGGAAAAAGCAATAGCCCAAATGCAAAGCACGACCACAGCTGTGTTGTAGCCTTGTTTGAAAGCCGCGCTCAGTGGAAGATCAAAAAGAGCGTGTAGAGAGCCACGCAACCTGCGCGGGAGCGCGGCAAGAAGCTCTTATTCACGCGTAGAAATAGCTCCACTTTGTCGGACATTTTCGGACCTGGCCTCCGGACGCCCTGTCCGGTGGCTGGAGCGGTCGAGCTAGAGATCTGGGTATCGTTCTGCTCCGATGAATTGCCAGAGGGAGCTTCTGTAGTTGTCATCCATGGCGGCAGGATTCCAAACGCGTGATGGCGCAAAGAGGCTCTAACCCAACGTCCTCAGTCAGCATCCGGTGAGAAACGTAATAAGATCTCAGAGGTGCATGCTACTCGCCATGCTGACCTATCTGACTAAGGGGATCTAAAGGGTGTTCAGCAGTGGACATTTACAGGCATGGCCCGGACATGAGACCACATAAAAATTGCTGCCAATCCCCCTATCCTCAGCATACACTACTCTTCAAGTCTTTGTAAACATCTCTGCAGAAGCGACCGGAAAGGCTCTTCCTTTCCTCTTCATGCCACGGCTCCCGAGGGTGTGAGGTCGGCCGCACCCCAGTGGCCGTTGGTGGCAGCTCCCGGCTGCAGTGCAGAACAAGACTCCTTCTTGTCGTTCACCTCAGATCGCAGCCGCTGTGGTTTAAGGTTTAGGTTTTAAGGGTGTAGGGTTGTAGGGGTTACAGTAGGGTTTAGGGGTTAGGAGTGGGTTTCAGGGCTATAGTTTTCACTGTCAGATCCCAGGAAGGGTGTAGGGTGCTACCTCATAGCAGCCACATGTCAGAGGCTTTTCACAGGATGCTCCACGCCATACCACCGACAACAATAAAAGCAAAGCCTTCCGTCGTGCGAGCATGGTGCTGCCCAGTTCGCATCAGTAATATTGTACTCTGCCTTAGCGGACCAATGCAAAGCGGCTGAAACTGTGCAACATTCAAAAGAAAGACTATGAGGAAGACTAAGACTGGACCTTTGCACAAGCGCAGTATAACGGTGAGGATCGTGGCGGTTGCGTGTTGGTCGTGGCGGGCTAGTCTGCTGTGGCGATGTTTGTGGTTGTTGCTTGTCCTGCTGCTATTAGTTCCTGCACTTTTCACTGTTGAGGTGGTCGTCGTCCTGCTTGTCGTCGTCGTCTTCGCTGCTGCTGCTGCTGTTGCCGCTGCTGCCGGCACTGCTGGTGGTGGTGCTGCTGCTGCCGCCTTCTGACTGTTTCGTGCAGCTGCTGCAACAGCTCGTTGCACTTGTTCTGCCCAGGGCCCAAACCTGCAAATCGGTATTGCGAGAGTCGCAGTTGTGCTTGAGGTGTCTACATCTGGCAAAAAGTCTAGCCAATCTCCGAGGATCTCTAAGCCTCTAAGTCAGCCCGGTCTTCCCCCAAACGTTCTGCAGTGTTCCCTGCAGGCATGGCCGTCTGTCTTTCTCTCCATCAGCGCTGATGTGGCCACGCCGTAGACAGCACTTTACAAACCTGAGTCGCCTGCCATTAAATCCTCCCATTTCTGCGCCTCCTCAAGGTCCAGATGTCCATTCCCATTGGCTTCACACGTCCCCCACTCTGATACTAACCTTCGCGCGGCAAACGCGAAGCTGCAAAGACAAAGCACATGCAGAATCGTCAACTTTGCTCTGCACGCTTCTGCTGTCAAGCTGCAGTGCTACCCCAGTTTCCAGTGCCCTGATTGCCTTATCTCGCAGGTACTGGTGATGCGTCCCCGCGTAAAAGTGCAGGGTGTATACGATATTGTCGCCTGGCGGAATGGAACCAGCCGCAAGAGTCTCTTGCATGAACCGAGCACCTGCCTTGAATCCGCTCATTCGATGCGATATCAACGTCTTGCGACCAGGTTGGAGTACCACAAATGACAATGTTGTCCGAGTATGGCCGAATGACCTGCGCCGGTGATTCTCAAGAACACTGGCACAAGCTCTGCTTACTACTTGCAAACTGAACCAGAAGACTCCACGGAGCAAGGGCCTTGAGAATTCTCTGGTGGTATGGCTTGACGGCCTTCCGAGAGCTGCTGCACTTCACAAAAGCTATCGCGGTTCATGTGGGCGAAGCAGAAACCCTTTGGAGTAATACTCTTAAGGACAAACAGGTGCAGAGAGATATCAACAAAAGCTTCAACTTTGGAACGGCTGTAGACATGAATGGTCTCCGTATCACAAGACAGATGGTCCTGGCTCCAACTCTGCCAAGTAGGCTCGTTGAAAGTCTCGAAGAGAACGTTTGGTAAGTGGCCATACTTTTTTGCCTGCACAGGAAGCGCGCGATGAGACCCAGGCAAGCAAAAGAGTGCATTGATTTGGCCGAAGTGCAATCCGCCGGAAGAACGGAATTGCCCTTGCAACATTCCTGGGTGCGTGATGGTCGTGCCAGTCGACAATGACGTACAAGCCTGCCGGACAAGTGGGGCAAGGCTGGCAGAATCTTGGTGGGCTGCTTCGGGCCTAGAGCATGCGCGGCCCAAACGACTCGCACGAGTTTGCGAAACCTGCGGTTGTCGGATGTTGGCATCCACAGGCCGGAGTGTTTCGGGTTGCAGAACCATGTGACCGTGGCTCCAGATTGCATTGACATGGCGAGGCACTCTCGCTCTGGTCGATCGAGATATCCACCAGCTTCTACCCCCATGGCAGCACGGATGATCTGAATTCCCCAATCCTGGGAGAAAAAGCCGGACGCATCGGAAGGATGAGCAAAGTTTGAGGCGCTGGGGATGCGGCTCGTTGAAGCCATCTGAGTGTGTCCTCGTTCCAGTATTTACCTCCCCACCTCGGCTTCTCAGGCATCTCGGGTCAGAAAAGCACAGCAGCTAGGCCTGCGGCCCTGCTGCATACTTGTTCACCCGACGTTTGTCTTCAACAGCATTATCCAACTTACGACTGCCACTCTCTCATGGAACACTCGTGAATGCTCAGGGCTGTTTTGCGCGCTTTGGCATGTCATTGGCCAATCTCTCAGAGTCCAAGGGCTCCAAGGCTCTACACTGCTGTACAATAATGGCTGCAGGGCCAGTGCCAGAGAAGACTCGTAGTATGTCGCCGTGGAAAGCATTTGCAGGACAGCATCGGTCGTCTCAAACGACCGATTACGCAAACCGCTGGTTTGGGTTGCTCAACCCGATTGTTCCAGCATCTGCGGCTTTGGCGGATTCAACCACCACAGCATTTCTAGCAAGCGCTGCGCTCGCGCTTGCTCCACCGGGGGACACTGGAGGAATGCCTCACGGTCAAGTCCGCCGAGCTTTAACCAGCCCCAAAGCAGATTCTCAGACACACTCGCGTTCAGCATGACAGGCCTGGCGCACCGGCGTTTCCGTCGAAAAGGCTCGCGGGCTGCGGCACCATTCCGAATGGGCGCACGCCCGGCTGCCTCACGAGATGAAGGGTAACATCGTTTCGCAGGGCCATCAGTCCTAGTCTTTCAGAGTTTGCTGCAACCAAGATTCATGACAGGCATACCGGGAGCACCCAACCTTGCAGAAAAAGTCACATCAGGCAGAAAGCAGAACCCTAAAACACAGGCTTGTCTCGCCTCACAAGCCGTAGCAACAACACTCGCTGACAGGGAGCTGATGGACTTGGCAATATTGCGGGAAAGGTGGCATAGGCGGTGTCATCGGGCAGCCTGCCCTTAGTAACTTTCCCCTTGGTGCTCTGCTGTGTCCAGTGCTCTCACCTGAGAAGTTTATCTGAGGCTCATGGGACGCAGGACAGGTGCACCTGGAGCTGGAGCTGGTGGCCTCCGGTTTCACCCACGGAATCGAGCACAAGAACCATTAAGGATGCCAAGCCTGATCATTGGGGCCTGGGTGTAGGCCACTGGAGGCATGTTCCTGAAGCACCGTGATGCGGTGTGCTGGAGATTCCAGGCTGCATGTTCAAGCTAACAGGGCCAAAGCGCAATGCTTGGAGGATGTTCTCAAGCTCCCTCTGAACAGCCTGCAGAGATGCGTCAGGCATTCTTTCGGTACTTGCGACGATCGTATGACATGCAAAGAGAGATAGCCTCAGATTGGTTCTGCAGCTCTGAGGATTTCATCAGGTGGGACTCCGCAAGCCGACCTGCGGAGTTCCACACACCGAAGTTACCACCTCGGGGAGGTTTCGGCTTCGCCTACGGCGGCCAAGATGCGGTGTTCGTCGATGCCTCCCAGGTTTTCCGCCAGTGCGCCCGTTTGGCCGTGCAGAACTTGGTCCAGCATCTGATGCATCCTGGGCACGTCTCAGCAGAAAGCTGCACTGAAAGCAAAAAGCCGACGTTCCTCTCCGAGGGGCTGTTGCTTGATCAAAGGATCGCTCATGTTGGCCTTGTTTCCCACCTGACCAGAAACAATGCCTGCATGTCAACGCCAGTACTCTGTAGACATGCCTGTCAAAATGAGTCCATTGCCTCCCACTTACAGAATCATCAGAAACGAATATGGAACGAGCACAATCATACCCAAGCAGCGTAAGCTGACCCAGGGAAGTTTCTGGGGGTGGCTGCGAGCAGTCTCATCTAAATGTAGTGTGCATAATCCGGGTCTGTCTTGGTAACTCGAGTTTCTGGAGAATCTGGAGAGGCACAGCATGTTGTATAAATTTCGTTAGGCACGATGCCACATCGGCCTCACTCGCTTTCCCCATGAGCATAGAGGTGTTGCCCGCAATGCTTTCCAGCATCGAGTGGTACCTGATGCCGCAAAGCATGCAAATATTGTGTAGAATTGTAGATGAGTAGGCCATCAACACATTGGGCGTTGCCGTTGCAATACTCAACAATTAAACCGCGAGCTACTACGCCTCCAAAGCCAAGTCGCTGCTTCTCTTTGCCCAGCTGGTATGCCAAGAGATCCGCACATCTGGCCAGTTCTGCTCGATAGCGCACGACCTGGGACACACTGCTGAGGCCCAGGCCGACTGCAAGAGTGCACGGGAGAAGCAAGAGGTACATAAACCGTGAGCTCTGAAGCAAATGTTTTTTGGTGAGCAGATCTTGTTGTGTTGTGCCAGTTGGCAAGTTACAGCCATTGGAGTGATCTGTGCGGTGGGCACACATGATCAGCTGCAACACCTGGGTGCCCGGCATCCTCAGTCAGCTGCTGAACCTACGAGCAGAGATATGCTCATCTGTGGCTTCACCTACGGGACACGAGGCATCGCCTCACGCTCAAACTCCAGGCAGAGTTGCTCCGTCAGTTGTTGGCAGAAGCTGCGAAATGCATTGACCTTCCGGCAACAAAGCTGAAAGCTGCAACAAGTCTGCAACATTGTCAGCCTTTGGGGCTGTCTCCACAGCAGCTGGGCTGCCCCCGGGTGCCGACCCTGGTCCGGGCCGTGATCCAGGCGCGGGAGATCGCGCGAGTGCCATGGCAGGGACTCACCGGATGCAACCTCTGAAGGCTATTACTATTGTGGCTGGGATCTTCCTGGTGCAAGCTGCAACCTTCATGGCGCAACATCTCGAGATCTACTTCAGGCGTGGCTTGTGGCCGAAATACGCACGAATACTCACGCAGCTCGAAGTTGCCTGAAAACTCTCCTCGCAACTATAGCTTCTACACCTCTCGATGTGTAGCACCTTTAGCCGAGGCGCTGTGACCAGAAAAGCGACATGCCACGGAGCCGGACAGGTTCGCCGGTCTTCTGACCTCAAGCTTCAGCAAGGAGCAGGCATAAGTATGTGCACAGGAGTAGGGTGCACAACAACAAGGAAACAACTGAATCCAATTCCTCCTCCCTCTCCTCCTCCTCCTCCGCCTTCTCCTCATCATCATCCCTCCTCCTGCTCCTCCTCCGATCGTCTCATCGTCATCCTCATCAGCATGATCAATGATCGCTGAAAGTTTCTCTTTCTCGACCTGCCAACATGAGAATCACCATTTGCTCCTGCCTCACCTCCTCCTCGTCGCAGAAACAGTAGTAGTATCAGTCCAGCAATATCAGTACACTTGTGACGGGATGTGATGGGAGTCGCGGCATGAATATCGTCGACATCGTAGTTGTTGCTGTTGTGGTTGCAGGGGTTGCTGGGGTTGCTGGGGCTGCTGTTGCTGCTGTTGCTGCTGTTGCTGCTGCTGTTGCTGCTGCTGCTGCTGCTTGTTGCTGCTGCGGTGGTCGGTTGTCGGCTGTTGGTTGTTGAATGTTGTACAGTGGTTTCGGCATGTGTAGTCATGTAGTCTGCCTCTGTCATGGAGGAGCAGTTGCAGTCTATGTCGGCACAAGAGAGGCTTAGAGACTGAGGCCGTGACTCACTATTTGAGTCCCAACGACCCTCAGATGTCCGTACTCGGCAACAGGACTTCCTGCCGCGCAGATGAATCTCACACGTTCTCGGTTCCGCTCGGCCTCGTAGACAGGCCTTCTGGTGGAAAAGGCAGTGTCCGCGTTCCAGTGGCACTGCTGGTGCTCGAAAAGCTGGTGCTCAGCGAGCTCGAGCTCGCAGAGCTAGTGGTAGTGAGGGTGGTGCTGGTCTCGGAAACACTGGTTGACCTCATCGGAGAAATAAATACTGGTAATGGTAGCCTTTCCCTGTCTAGGGTACTCTGAGAATCTCAGCCGGAGACCGTGATGTGCTAGTGAATGTAGCCGTTTCACCGGCGAAACTGCAATAGCCCTCGTATGCGCCACCTCAAGTGAAGATCCGTGAACGTTCAAGAGACTTCCTGGACAACAGAGATCCGGTCGCGTGAAGCACGTCGTGCAGAAGACAAGGTCAGGTCAGAAGAGAACACAAACCAAAAGTGCCACACCACTGTGAGCCTTTGATGCTCGATGCTGATCAAGCTACCATTTGGCGGCGGGAGAGGAACAGTATCGCAACTACCGCTCGGCGCTCCACCTCATTTGCAGGCTTGCTAGGACTTCATCATCGGAAGGCGAATTCAAGAAATCAGCCTTCACTCAGAGGGCAGGAGTGCATCTTGCCAAGAAGCACGCCCAACTCACGCCCGTTCGGGTTGAGTAGCATGCGCCAGTCACGGCTTCACTATCGCAGCCGCCTTGCAAGGCGCAGCGATCACGAACGCTGCTGCTTCCGTTCCGCGAGTCGTTCGAAGGAAGCAACATAAACTGCCGAATCGCGCTGTCAGGCTCTGTGGACCTCCCCAGTTCGTTACCGTGCTACGCTACCATCCCGGAGTGCTGACTTGTGACGCGTGCCCGTTGAGCTCAGGTTTCAATCGCTTTCGCTGCCTGAACCTACTGTGTTCAGTCAACACTTCTGGACTTCCAATCCAACCAACCTGGCGCCTTCCAACAGTGACTTGCAAGCCCATGACCTTCGCAATGTTCGGGGTATCGTAACCTCAAGCAGAAATGAGAACCAATATCCGGCCTGGAAATGTGGGCACTTCTGTACAGCGTGTCTCTGCCATGCTTATGCCTTGGCTCAAGGCAAAGTTGAGCGCACGCCGGCGCAAGAGGGGCACAATAGTTTAGGAAGTGGCCAACACAAGGCTCCCCACTTTGTGCCTTCTCGCACCAGCTGTGCACACCTGCTCCCTCCTCCCCCGCCACAATGCTGTGCCTGAACACAAATGCTGCCCCCACGCACGGCTCGAATGCCGAGGCGGACGATGCAAGCCGAGCCAGGTGTTACAAGTTACAGCGGACTTTCGAAACTCCCAAAACAGTTTTCGTAGCAAGCTCCGCGAATCTTGCAGCTAATGCTGGTTGCAGCTTTGAAGCTGCTGCCGTTTGCTGTGGCCACTACCGCGGACACACAAAGCAACCTCGTCATCGTTCGAGTTCTCCTCGGCACCTTCCGTCTCCCTGACCTTGGCTGAATCGCTGGAAACCTTCCGCTCGCAACAGCGATGTGGGCTCGTCTGTATTGCGTCCATGGGACGCTGCGGCAGCATTCTTCTTCATCGTAGGAGCCCGATGGAACTCACTCTTGGAGACGTGTCTACGTGTCCAGTAACTTGAATCCAAAAATGGCGAGCACAGCGGTCCAGCGACACACTGAAAAAAAAGTACAGGCTGAAAGCATGAAGAGTCATGGAGGTCACATCGTCACTGTTCCCTCGGGCGCACCACGTGACCAGTTGGCCATCGGCGAGCTCGTCTTAGAGGCAGCGAGCTGCACGAAGTCACCGCCTGGGAAATGAGTGCACGCGACCAGCCAGGAAGACTACAGGCCCCGTAGAAGTCACAGTGAGCGCTGCGCAGGCACTGCAGCAGCGGCCAGCACGGTGAGGGTAGGTCCGCGTCTCTGCAGTGCCTTCATTGCTGGTGCATGTGCCGGCGTTGGACTTGGAGACCCCACCTCTGCCCGTCTCGGAAAAGGAGCTCCCTGGTACAGAACCCGAAACTGTTTCGTCACTTCGAAGTGAGGCTTCTGCGAGGCTCCCGGCCTTCCACCGGACTGGATACGGCGCGAGACCACGCGAGCATCCCAAGCTCAACATCTAGAGGATGCGGAGACAAGTGTCTGAGTGCTTCGTCGGTCTTGTCTGTGTCGGCAATTTAAAGTGCGGACTTGAACGTTGAGAGAACTTCTGCGATCAAGGCATTCTAGCCATGTTGGGGTTCTGCTGCGTTCTACATGCAGCTTGGCTCTGCTGGAAGAAGGGCTGCTTTGAGCCTTGAGCATCAATGCTATTGCTCTGAGATTCTGAAGACTCCACAAACGGTACCAGAGACCAAACTCACCACATTCCGCCTCTTCCAGTCTGGAGAGCCGGTCAGTCCCCTGAGAGGCCGCAGTTAGTGACGGGTAGTGCTCGGAATCGGGAGCCGAGGCAACGGCTGCACTGTGCTGCAACTGTATATCCTCCTTGGCCATGTGATATCCACTTCTTGTCTGCTATGCTAGGGGCCATGAAACTATGCCGGATTCATTCAGGTCACATTGCTGATGGAGCCGTGGCTGGGGGAGATCACTTCGAAGGTTTCACCACTGGCCTGGCCGATTCGAAATGGAGTCGTACAGGAGCTCCAAACTATGCCCTTCGTTCCCCCGAGCACCTTGGAATTGATCAGCTGGTGCCTCCTCAAAACCACCTCGAGGTCCTCAGAAAACGAATTCGCTCCGACGGCGCCTGCATCTGGTCTGCAGCCGCGTCCTCTCGGATCCTGCTGATCTCTAAGACGGTCAATTTGTTGTCCGTCCTGGCCATGAGCACTGACTTCATGCTTCTGCTACTTCTGTTGCAAAATGCAGTCCTGATGCTGCGGACGAAATATATGTGCTTCGCCCCGCTTTCATCATTCTGCAAGTCAGTCAGGCTGGCAGCAGAAGTCCCACCACATACCACATGACAATGGGATGCACCACTCAGGGCGTTGCCGACGGATCTATCTGGGCTCGTATGATACTCACCTTCATTGCTAAAAGTTGGCATCGGGCGAGCACTTGATCAGATCGGATTCCATTTCATACTCGAAGGATGAAAGCCCACCAAAACCGCAGCCTGGTTCTTCTTGAAGACATTCGCAATTTCACTCATGATCATTGGGACGTCTTTGACCAAGCTGATGAAGACCTTCCGCGAGACTGCTCCAGATTGCTGATGTGCCATGGACGTACACTCGCATCGTTCGCACAACGTTCGGTCGGAAAACATGCAGAGGCGGCCATAGTACAGCTTGAATGGAGATCGTTGCTAAAGCCGATCTCATTTCCAGTATGCACTTGGATCTGCACGGGCGACAGTATGAGTAGCACAGAATGGAAGAGAAATGCAGAGCTTTAACCGGGCGAGGCAGACAGTAGAAATGTCGATCGGGCCAGCGGTGCCCTGCTTCTCTTCCTGAAACTGCAGAAACTGTTCCGAACCGAGGGCTTCCTTTGGACAAGGGCGCCTCAGTCAGCATTCCAGAGGCGGCACGGCTCGACCTGCACGGGCTCAATACTGCCGGCTGGCTCTTAAAACCACCCGAAACCCGGAGCCCTCGCCTCTCATCCTGCACTCGCCGGGCATGTTGATGCTTCACGCAGTACTGCACAGCCTGCGGAGAAGGCGTTCGCTCGGGCCGAAAGTGACATTTGCGCTTTCAGACTGGCCAGTTCCTCCTCCACGGTGGGAAAGAACCACTGGTCACCGATGAACTTCTTCAGGCCCGCCTAGACATTACACACATCGCACTCCCAAAATGAATCCCGGATGTGCCAGCAGCAAGATGGCCTTGCGAAGAGTCTTGTCGACCCGATTGCCCACCATGGCAAAAGCCACCTGCAGAGCACGGTCTACTACAGGACGCTGTCGTTCAACCTCATCCCATAGCACATGCTTTCTATTCGGGAGGTCTGGCAAAATGTCTACATGCCTGCTCACAGGATGCAAAGTGCCTGCATGTTCCTCATGCGGAAATCGTTGACCACATCCTGTGAAGCGAGGCTACTCTAGGCGCTGGAGCTCCGGGGAATTCACGCAGAAATCTGGCCAGTGATCCAGGTGTGGCCTTGTCCTATGCCCTAAAGGGCATCATCCCGTACTGCTGTGACGTTGTGATCTTGCTATGATGATAGGGTTATAGTATCGTAATAACATAGTACTGCAATGTGGTGCATTTTGGCAATAGACTCGAGGCTGAGAGAGGTCTCCTTGATGACATGGCATGCAGAGGAGTCCACACTGATCACTGGCGTCATTTCCAAGACGATGTACCTGCAAACGTTGCAGGCTTAAGGTTGCAAGCTTGCCTTTGGGGTCAAAGTGGTGCCTTTCACTGGTAGAGTACTGATTAAAGCCATCATCCCCTCTGTTGCGCCAGCCCAACACCCGCCGCAGAGCACTCGGTCTTGTTCACAATATCCAAGTCACTGACATGTGCCAGCAACATGTCCTGATGTCGAGAAGAGAACATCAATAATCGAACACTGGGCTGGCAAGATGCTGTCCTTCACGAATGAAGCGTTGGCAAAGTACCTGAGCCGAGCAATGATGTGGGAAACATTCTGCAGTCTCTGCAGCAGGCTGAGGATGTTACAGAGACGAACCGATCCGTGCGATGAACACGTTTTGAATAAAGGTTCCACTGCTCTCCTGCACGGATCAGGGGCAGAGGCTTGCCGCTTCAGGTTACAGTTCGAGACATCTAGTTCTGGAGGAGGATCGCAGCTCCACAGGGATACTGATAATATGTCTGTCTGTCCGTCCGGAGGTATGTATATACGAGCCGACGCTGTAGTCCGCCATACGCGCCGACGCAGTTTTGTGCTTTGTACAGCTTCTAGGCTTTGCTACTTATGTGCGCTGTATGCATGCATGCATGCATAGGTGTGTGTATATGTGAGCCTATGTGCATACTTCTGTATGTGTGCTTATCTGTGCATCCGCGTCTTTCTGTATGGATGGAATGTAGATGCATGTAGGCATGTATGCAAGTCCTCACGAGTTCAGGTGTGCGTGTACGCATTCATGTAGGCCACCCTGTGCTGCATGAGCCGGAATCCTGCTTCATGTTCCGGTAGATGGAGGTGCCAGGAATACGCCACAGAATGGTAATTTGTGGTCCTGCGTTCGGCAAAATCCACAGCCATCCGGAATCAGCTTGAAAAGGCTCAGCATCCGACTTGCGGACTCGTAGATGACAATTATCAGTGACAGGCCAACCTTAGCATATCCCGGAAAGCAGGCATGAACTCCAGGCGCTCTCCATGGTCAGTTTGGGCAATTCTTTGCGACTAACTTGTTGCTTTGCAGGTCGCCGCGACCAGGATTCCCATGAGAACGCCCAGGAACAGCGTGCCCAGAAATGCAGTGACCTACGGGCACACTTCGAAGCGACTTCGTGCACGGCGGCAGTGCTCACGCCTGAGCGGTGCGATGCAAGCTGAGTGTCTTACCCAAAGCAGGAAGTCATGCTTCTTGACGTGAAAGAGGTGCTTCGCCTGAGAACTGCTACTTCGGCGCTTTAAAGCTTTGGGACAGTATGGGCCATGCTACTACGTGGCAGTGCATAGCGGTGCCTCCCCCAAGGCGACCAGGGGGATCACGGAGTTCATGACAATGGCGGCCAAAGCAAACTGAGCACACGACCAGAATCTTTGGTGACAGTGTCCCCGATGCGTATCGTGCATGGTGCAGTTGCTGCTGAAGCGCTTGGACTCTGGAATGTACGGCAGTCACTCGAGACTCCTGTAACTTAGATGTATTGAAAGATTTGATCAGATTTCGCCTCACTTCACAACGGGAAAGACAAACAGACTCACCCTGCACCCAGACAACACCCGTCCGCCCACCTACCCACCCACTCAAACGCCCACACCCCCACACCCTCACCCCCCCGCCCATCCACTATCCGCCCACATACGCACTGCAGGCACTCCACAAGCATCCTGCAGTGACATGCTGCATGCTGGCTTAACGAAGCATTATGTCATGTGACGACCGCCTGCCTTGGGCAGGTAGTAGAACAAAGGCGTAAGAAACCTTGCAGCTTCACCACCCAATCCCAATGCAAGAAGACCAAGCCCACACCAGTACATCTCCAGGAAGGCTAGAGAGGGGGACATACGGGGCAGGCCTTACTCGGGAGTGAAGCCGAGACACAACAGGGTGCAGAGCATGACAATCGCCGTGATGACGCCAGAAAGCTGAGTTTGAGCTCCTCCCCAGGCTGACTTCAACGCTGCTTTAGAGTCTGAGCCGCTGATGGCGTTGATACTATGTGCCGGACGATTCGCAGAGATGCTGAACCACGCATCATGGGAAGAATTAAACAGAAACGTTGCACTCACGACTTGGAAGCAGCGTGCCTGTGGAATTGTTCACGGCAGAGCGGGAGAAACTGCAAGGTCACATCCATTTCACAACAGGTTCACAGGAAGACATCTGGACCACACCCGCCTGCCAGTGACGGGGTAACAGGAGAAAGCTGCACCAACCAGATTGGAGATTCCCAGGGCAAGCATTTCTTGGCCTGCCTGAACAGGAAGTCGATGTGTGACTTGTGGGTGGGCACATCGGAAGAAAGTCACCACCATGTTCTTTGCATAGCCGTCAGTGTGACTTTTTCGATCTTTTCAAGCGGTTCTGGCGTCAGGATCTTCGGGGGCTCCTTTGACCTCAGCTTCCAGGAGACTTCAGGTCGAGAAAAGCAGGGACCTTTCACAGCCGTCAGGTGTTTTTGTCAGGTGACAGCTGCGGCCCTTTTCGCTGCCCTCTCGCTGTAGCCACCGAGCCGAGCAATGTGGTTCTCAGGCCTGGGACGACTGCCAAGCGACCTAACGGCCTGCAATACTCGCGAGTTTTTGTGCTCCCCTTGCGAGCGAGGCGCAGTGTGGACCACTCCGGTCCGGGGCGACGCTCCCCGAAGTGGCGGCTGCGGTAGTCCAGCATGGCCGGGCAAGTCCTGGTTGCCAAAATTGCAAATCCCCCTTCTGCTCCCACCGTGATGCCCTGAGCAATGGCCTCGCTCCCTGCATGAACTCCGCCTGGAAAAGGCTCGGCATTGAACGTTCTTCTCACTGCCGAAGACACTGAACCCATGATGCAGCCGAAGGGCCCAGGCCGCCTGAGCCTCCTTGTCGTCTCCTAGCGTGGCTTGACGCAGCTGCGTCAGCTGAGCCACCTTCTCAAGGCAGCTCTGCACTTTCAATGCGGCTGAATTGTGGATAGGCGGCCGGAGCGCCTTAGATGACGGATCAGCTGCCGGGGCCTTTTCGATGAGGAAGTTGGCATGGTGGACCTGAAGGGACAATGCTGCCTTCAGACCTTTCCGAAGATGCCTCGGGGGCCATTTCCGGGTATGTGACCACCAGCGGCTGCGGAAGTGGGCCACAGAAGGCCATAGACGAGGCCCAAATGCTACCTAAGCCATTCATCACTTTTCGCCGGTCCCACCTTATACACCAATGCCACACTGCATTCAGGTCTTCAGGCAAGACTGCTGGGCCATCTCTTCCATCGCAGACCGAAAGTCTCGACTGCATGGCCTGAATAGAGGCTGTTGTTCACAACCTGGGCTCTCTGTGAAGGCTTCAAAGCGCCAGTCGGAGGGATCGTGAGAACAGACCTATCTTTGCGCAACATGATGGCACAGTGTTTAGGCAAGTGACCCTCTGGTCCAGTGCCTGGGTGCGGCTGATCTCAGCATGCACAAACTCCCAAAACGCCTGACCTGGTTTCGCTCGGCTTTCACAGCATGGGCATTACAACATCGTCGCAAAGCATCGGACTCTTCTGCTGCCAGGCAACATGCTGCGCTTTTTCGCATGGCCATGAAACCTGGGCAAGAACGAACATCATGGCGGACTAGTACGACACATCGGGCTTGCGCTTGTGGTGGGACAGCTAGTATCTTGCAACACTCAATCCAGAAAGCATGTCGTTCTTCTGTGCCTTGCACTTTGGACAACATGTTGGACACTGACATATGCAAGCTGCCGATGTTTACTCCGATGTCTTCGAACTCCTTCCACGGTCGAACGTGCTTGGAGGCCATGCAACCTCTGCCTGCTCGCGACGTCAATCACAAACAAACATGGGGCGGGTCCTGCTGAAAGACTATGTCGGTACCGTCTGCCATGCACTCCCTGACAATTTCATGCACCTGGGTTCCAGGTTGAGGGCAGCTGCATGAAGCAGCTCCTACCGGTCCTACCGAGTGAGAAGCTGACAAAGACCATTTCAAAGCTCCAGGTCTGTGGCAGGATGAAAGTACTGAACATCGACGTCTGTGAACAGGAAGATTTCATCGGCATCCTGACTGAACAGGTGCACCCTCAAAAGCAGAAGTGGAAGCAGCTTCTTCTTGTTCTAAGCTCTCTGCCACCTCATTGAGGGCTTTTCCGATCTTGGCGGACTTGTACCTCTGCATAGCTTGGATCAGCGAAATCAATAATTTGAGCGCTGCACACGACCCATGCCCGCGGAATGATGAGGGTCTACACGCTTTCACAAGCAGAGTAATGAATCCACATGTCTTGTCGCCGGGAAGCAAATACGTCGGCATGCCGCCGCCGGCTCGATTGTTGCCTCGCCAAGCAACACCCGGTCCAAGACTCGAGCTCGCACGCGCCGGGCGATCGCGGCTGGCGGCTACGAGTAGTAGCAGGGTAGCATGCTTGACGGTTCGATTGCCGTGGCCTTTCAGGTCATCGAGCACATCCTCGCACAAAGTGAAGTCTGCGAGCCCTCCACTCTGTTCCAGAGAGGCCACCATCCTCGGACTCGGCTGAACAGCAGTTGCCAAACACCGGGCAACCACAATGAAGGCGTATTTACGAAGATTGATTTTGGGAAGCCCTAGAAAAGTCACGGCAGCGGAGATTATTACCACAGAAAGCAACTTTCGTGGCCGATGTAGGTGAAACTTGGTTGCTTGGCGGCGCAAGCTCACAAACTCGCCGAGGCGCTGATCTCGCAGGGGCACGAAGTTGCGGTCATAGAAAAAGAAAAGCTTCCTTGTCGAGCAGATTACGCACAGGGCAGTGTGCAAAGTGCAGCGCAACTGCTGCAACTGCAAGCCCACTAATTGCCATCTCAGCGTCATCTCATGCCATTACAGAAAGCGAAGAACATTGCCAAAGCGTGCGGGGCGGTCAAACCAGGCTTGTGTGCTAGATGCTGGACTGTCACTATGACAACTCGGCAGGCCTAGAAATTGCATCCAGTGTCACCATCCGAACAGTGAACACGGCTTGTTGACTTCACAGTAACAGCTGCTGTTGCACTAGTCAAGGTCAAAGATCAAGAACTGAAACGTCACTTCTGGCAAGCACCGGAACACGCAAGAAGTAGGCCTCGATCTCATAGCCATTGGTAGCTGCCAAATTCTTCCCAATGGCAATAGACTCCATGTAGCCGATCAAGCATGCAGACCTGAGCAGAACAGGACTCGCAACTTGAAAACTGGCCGTTTCCGTTTGCTCGAAGTCTCGAAGGCCCTGGCATGGCAGTTCCGACGACGGTGGGGATCTTGTCTAGTTGCCAGCTGCCGATCTGGGGAGCACACAGCTGCTGACTGCAAGACTCATGCAGGTTGATGCGCTCTGGGTGTTCGACACTTATTGGAAACAAGCCTGAGGGAATCTCCCCAACCTGGCAGGAATGCCACTGGAAAATGGGTGAAAGCTGCAGCAGAGAACTACAGCGGGGTGAACGTACTTGACGTGGTACTTTTCGCTCATATCCGGCCACCTCACACGGGTGCAAGCGTTGGATTCAGAGAACAGAGCTCTGCTTCTGAGAGCAGCACGCCCAGATCAGCACGGTTCCAGCGACGCAGCTGATTAAGGGGCCTGAGAAGATGGATTGAAAGTCTGACTGAGACACCCCGATGTCACAAACTGAGAAAGAAGCCCATAGGAGCCAGCATCTTCAGCCGTCGGTACCTGCATCCACGACACACTGCATCTTGTATGTTCTGAGACGCTCGGGGCACCTTCCTGCAATTTGCTTGTTGCTAATCAAGTAGGCCAACCAAAGGACTCCCAACAGCAGGGGCATCCTGATCAGGGAAAAATCAAGCTAAAGACCAAACAGACTGGAGTGCTTGTGGCCCAACGCATCTTGCACATTCACACATTGACCAGACCATATTCAGACCAGGGGTCGGCTTCGTTTCCTGGATGTTCATGGCCACCTGGGTGCACAGAACCGTTCATTCTCTGCTTGCATAACCCCGGCCCAAAAGACGAACCCTGTGGATTCCTAGAGGAATGCGCAAGAAACATCATGCGACAGCAGACAGTGAAAGGGAAATGGACGAAATGGATTCGACTGACCACACACCGAGCATGGTAGAGACGGCTACCAATACTGAAAACAGGCATGTTGGATGGGGCCGGTCTGGAAAACAATGCCTAAATTCAGCGTATGACGGGCAGGAAAACAATCACGGCTTCTGCTGAATGTTCATTCGGCAGGTTGTGCGAACGCTGGCAGACAAGATTTTTCACTGAATACGACGCATTTCGGCGGACTCTCAAACAGGCCTCCTCTAAGCATGGCGTGGGCTGCAAGAAGGCTTCCACTAGTCACGTACGGCACAGTTTGAAGTCTGGGTACACCACATACATAAGTCTGGAAAACACCGATGCTTGGGCTAGGTGCGGCATAATTCAGAAAATGTAAATGTGGACAGCTGCAGCTTGTTGGTGGGGGGGTAATGGAAACTTTTGCAAACTCAATAGCAGATGGTGTATTACATGCCTAACATCATGTTCGCCGACACTTTCGGCTGCCAAAATTGCCAAGGAGCACGCAAAGAGCATAAAACTTAGACTGGTGGGGTATCGATCATAACTTCAACGAACATGGCAACATGGTATGTCATGTTTTAATCCTGCCGCCCTACCTGACAGCTCTGGCTGCCCGGAGTATGACTTCGAAGCCAAATGCGCCGAAGATTGAGCTTTTTGCGACTTGAAGAGTGTGTTCGAAACTAAGTTTGCAAAAATCAGTAGGAAGGAACCGTGTCCCGAGTTCGGGACAGGCCTGAAAATCAATCCTATCCCTGAGTCATTACGGCTTACGAGAGCAGCAGTTTGCGCGCAGGGTCGAAAACAAGGCTGGAACTTTTTGGGCAATTGGCCTCACGAGCCTCATGCGAGTCAAATTGGACCCATATTCGCTGGTACTGACGTGCAAGCGGAACAGGGTGGAGACGGAAAGGGAGGAAACGTGCTGTTATTGGGACATCAATTGTCGTGGGCTATGCCATCCAAGCATGGAACTATCGAAGCAATAGGCTTCATCTTAACGGTACGATGAAAACCGGAAATATCCCTGGACACCTTCAGAATCCAAGCCAACAGCTTATCATGATGACGAAACTGCCTCGAACACGAGTCCGGACTGATTTCGGAACCCAAACGACTTCATGTGCCTAGTGCCGACTATGTGATCAGCATTGATATGATGCTTTTTTCATGATAAGGACCACAAGCTCAGGCTTCAGCATTGATGATTGTGTCGTAGATGTACTGGGACTTTGGAATGTCGTAGCCCAGCATGTACCTTTGGAGAAGTGTCTCTGAAGCGGTCCGGTCCGCCTTGTTAGAGCTTGGGGCACTTCAGCTGGCTGAGGCCGATGATGATGGCGGCACCACTGGTAAATCCACTGATGACCTTTTGCCAGGGGCCGATCCCTCGGTCCTCTTTCCCCACCTTTGTTCCAAGCCCAAGACTGGATGGCCGAGAAATGTGACCAGAAAACCCAGCTTCAGAATGCTCGCCACTACCTGCATTCGAGCAACTTCGGAGTGCACAAGTCAAGCTTTCAAAAGGTTCGCGTACGCGCCTGCATCGCACCGACCAGCGCAGCTGCAAGGCAAGCCAGGCCAACGTATTCGCTGGTGCAAACCTGGGCTGAGATGCGGCAGTCCCGAACCCCTCATCACTCCTCTGCTCCCGCTCTCCACCTCGTACTGTGCCTTGCCGGGAACGTTACACTCCTCAGTGCAGAGCGAACAGTGGTGAGGCGTTGACTGCGACCTTCCTCCCCTCTGCGTGAGACTGCTCCCTCGTTTCAGCTCTTCGCCGGCCCGAGGCTTCCGTTGAGGCCCGCTTCGATGAGCAGCGACACCTCGCCGGCGCCGGCGGCGGCGAAGCGCGGCGAAGCGCAAGCGCTCCCGAGACGCCGAGCTCCGCGCCATGGCCACGGGACCCACGGCCAGCTGTCGGCTCTGGCCAAACAAGGCATAAACGAGCGTGGGCACCTGGGACGGTGGGAAGGTGCGCTCATGCTCACTCTAGGTCTCTAGGTGCACTGCGCTCCCTTTCTGCCAATCTGAGATGTCAACGCAAGCCGAGTACATGCCGTTGATGTATGGAAGCCCTCATTGCTCGCAAGAGCCATCGACGGTGGGATAGCTTCTACAGCATGATGCAGCGTCGCCTGCGATTGCTCCGTACGACATGCTCTGCGGAATCACCATCACACCGACCTGAGTCACCCAAGGACGGCCAAGACGCCGCTGACGAAGCGCTGCATGCACTGAAGGTTCATTTGGCCCCAAGCCGTCAGACCAGCCACGAGGTCAGCACGAACCTGGATGCGGCCACATCCACAAGCCGCCGTAAGCGGTTTCTTAGCTCCATGTTCCTTCCCACCTTGTGGAAGGTCAGCTCTGGCACCCACTGGAGGATCGTCACGATCTGACACAGTTGCTGAGCTGAAACAATCAAAAGATTATGATGGCACCTCTTCACAGAAAAAGGCTTTGCCTTGCTCATTTTGTCCAGCATGGTCTGCTCTCTCCGCGGCCTGCATAACATGCGGCGCAGCCGCTTGCTCTAGTTTCCATTCCGCCGCGTCGACTAGCTGAAAATCTTGCCCAGTCTTTTGAGCACCGGGAAACCACGGCAAACTCAGATTTGATTCGACAGTCCAAGCACAATCCATATGAATGACGATCAGAGAGTCCCTAACAAAAGATCCATTCTACAAGTAGTCGCGCAGAGACAGATGGTGCCAGAAATTCCACAAGTCTTCGAAGAATGAACCCTGCCCGCCCTCTAATCCACAAACAGTGGCCTTTCATTCCATTCAAGGTGAAACTCAAGGGCTCCCCAGCCAAGACCTGGCCTCCTCGGCTTTGCCTTCGGTGTGGCGCTATCCTTAGGAGGGCAAAGCAAACTCAACAGAATGAAACTCAAGACTTCCGACGCGATAGCACATCATCGTTCAGAATTATACCAAGTCTCATCCACGACACCATTCAGGGAGTCGACACCTTAGCTGGCCACCTTCCCTCCCTTCGCAATTGTCAAGGCAACCGTGGCTTCGACAGGATCGCAGACATGCTTTCAGCGGATTGCTTATGAGCTGGCGCTCCTGGCGCACAGTATCACAGCGTCCTTCGAGCTGGGTTGATGAAGGGCGCCCTTGCACGGGCTCCTGCAGGATCTCCCGCTGCTCTTTGGTAGTATCTTCGGAGCAGGTGGTGATCTCTATGGACTCGCCCTGACAGAGTGCTGGCCATGCAGACTGCAGTGATCCTTTGGAAGCTTCCCAAATGTACGACCACTTCTCGATTCTGCAAGGCTCTATGACCCTTCGGTCACCTTCTCCATTTTGCCAATGAAAACTTCGTCATGCTTCCATCGAGGTTCGATCCTCGGTGCAAGCTTCCATGTCGATCAACCTTTCGGAAAACATCTCCCCATCCCTGAGGCACACACCCACTCCCAATTGCAACTCCATGCATGCCCGCCATGGTTGCAGGATTCCCTTCCGAAACTGCAGTGCAATTCGCTGCTCATTTGCATGTACGAGGCTATCTGAAGTCTCTGTTTCTGCCAGCCGGTGCGGCTCCGAATTACAACACTGTTGCTGCAGGGCAGGGCGATCGCGGCTGTATAGAGCTTGAAAGGGCGGAAGATACAGCAAGGACGAGTGGCTGCACATCAAGGGTTTAGCACGGCAGTCTCTCGATTTGGCGCTTCTCCATTCTTCCTCGTTTCCTACCTCAGTCAATTCGGGACACCCGGACCTCTCCCACCACAACGCACAACAAGAAGCACGAGCGTGGCCGAGATGCAACGAGCAAACGTGCCAACACTGCTTCTCGTACTCTCACTGCTCCGAACCACTCGAGCATCTATGGGCGCAGAGTGCCGCGAGGCAGCGTTGGCCAAGCTGCTTTCGGCGCAGATCTATGTACAAAGCTGGAAATGGCCGACAGAGTTTGCAGGCCCTTTCTCATGTGGTCACTATGACAGCTGTGATCTACAGGCTCACCCCGCAAGGGCATGGCCGAGCATCAGAAGGCATGAATTTTCTATGTGTATAGTTTAAGTACACCATAGTACACCAATGAATGTGAGCAGCGAGAGAGAAACGAACTTGACCAACATATTATGATACTCCACAAGGCATTTAAGACTTCACGTGCCTGACGCGCGGACAAATAGATTCAACTAGGTTAGATCAGATTGGATTAGACTAGACTGGGATAGGGCAGATCAGACTGGGTTAGGTTAGACTAAAATAACTGGATCAGATGAGACTCAGTTTCTTTGGGTTGGCTTCCATTAAACAGAATAGACTATTACTGTAGGTTAGACAATGGTTAGACCGCTAGGTTCCATGAGACTATAGATTAGACAAGTAAGGTTAGGTTAGATCGGTCGATCGACAGACAGATCGGATAGGTGGATACACAGATAGACAGACCGACACAAAGACAGATGGAGGGACAACTAGGACAGGTGGATAGTCGGAAAGCTAGGATAGACAGGATGGATACCGTGGGTAGGTATTATAGACACGCTGGATCGGATTTGCGGGTCAGACAGGCGGGTCAGACAGGATAGAAAGGAGGGACGGGGGATAGATCGGATAGATGGACAGGTTCTATAGACAGGATAGATAGGACAGACAGGACGGGCGCAGTAGGACAGACAGGAAATACATAGGTAGGTCTGTAGGTGGGTAGGCAGGCAAGCAGACACACGAAATGCATAGATAGACGAGTAGACGGGCAAATACAAGAACCTATCAGGTTCGAAGCAGAATCACAATAGAATGCAGCCTCAGCTTGGGAATGAGTCTGAAGCTTTCAATTGCGAATGGCTGGGTTTCGGCTCTCAGATAGCAGGAACGAAGAAGCTACCAATCCCCTTTTGGGACCGTTCGAAATTCTTCTACATGATCATCGTTGTGAACTTCTGCAAATCTGGGATACCATCCTCATCCTCTTCGTCTGAATCCTCGGAAGCAAGATGGCGCGAGGCATGGATGGCGTCCTTCTCGCTAAGTCCAGACAACAATATTGTCAAGTGAAAAGTATCACTGACTTTTAAACGATGTCTGAGACACTAGGACGTTTCACAGTGTCGTGCTCGAAACTGGATGTCGACGGCTACGCTGATTGAGTTTCATGTTCCCGGTTTTCGGAAGGCCGCCCCCCCTTCAAAAAAACAAACGACGGAGGCAAAAGAAGGACTGGCAGCAAGCTGCGCCCAAGGAGTCAAGAGTCAAAGGGGGAAGTCTCCGAAACAAGAACCTCATTAATTTGAGTTTGAGAGGAGAGGAGCGGGCATGTCCATGTGAATCGTCTCCGAGAGCTTCTTCTCGGAGATCTTCGCCTCGCTGCCTCAGCCGCAACCAGGCTCGGGCAGTTCACTAAGCCTCTCGTCCCGCCCCCACGCCCCCGCGCCCAAGCCCGTCGCAATAGGAGCACAACCAGCCACCGAGCAGCCTGAGCTCGAAACACATTGGCATGCCGTTGCTCTCGTTCGGAGCTCTGCGGCCCGCCGAAACATGCAGATGACATGCACCGGGTCTCCAGCTTCTCGCGCGCCTTTTCTTTGGTCTGCTGGATCTTTTCCTTCACCTCCGTATACTACGACGCATCAAGAAGGACTTAACGACCACCCACGCTTGCGAATTGCCTGCCTTTGCAGCCGCCCTCTCAGCGGCAAGCTTGGCCACGTGTTTTGCCAAGCCTCGCCTGCGGGTGTATCTTGGCATGACGGACGTACCTTGCCCATGGAGAAATCGTCGAGGTCCCTGGCTTATTTTGCTCGCCCTTCGGCATCTTGATCATTGCATTGTGAACCATGCTCTCTGTTACCTTGGCATTGACAATAGTGCCTCCAGGTGCTGAGATCGCTCGTGGTGGGCTTGAAGTCGCTTGCCACTTGCCGAACGCAAGTCTGCTCTGGTCGTTGAGGCTGGTGCTGCCCATACAAAGCCCAGTGGTCCACCCAAACCTCCAGCATTTGCAAGTTGATCCCAGAAATCACCGCGAGCACCCGGGGCTTTGGCGTAACTTCAGAAGGCGAAGACTCTCGTCGTGATCTCCAGCAATTCATGATGAGTGTGTTAGCTTGCAAGTGCACTTTACGCGTACAAGCAGCTGTGGGTCTCGTTGCATTAGAAGCTTCTCGGAGCATGCATCTCGAAGCTTAACACAATATGCCTCGAATAAATGTGCGGCTGAGCACTTTGCGAAGCATTAATGATGATGGCTATTATATGCCAGGAGAATGGCACTTGCTGGCCCGAGGTGAGACAGGCTGCAAGCATTATATCCTGAAGCTCAGTACCGGCTGGTGTTGTCCCCACCACAATGCATGGAAGCACAGAGGGCGGGAAAGATCGCAGCCACTTCCCGATTGCATATTCTAAATCGGTGAACCACGATCACGCGATGGATTGAAGATGATGGCTATATGCCAGGGAAATGGCACTTGCTGGCCCGAGGTAAGACAGGCTGCAAGCATTATGTCCTGAAGCTCAGTACCGGCTGGTCTTGTCCCCGACACAATGCATGGAAGCGCAGAGGGCGGGAAAGATTACAGCCACTGCCCGATTGCATATGCTGAAACGAAACAGCGGATCCGGTGAACCACGATCATGCGATGGATTGAAGATGATGGCTATATGCCAGGAGAATGGCACTTGCTGGCCCGAGGTAAGACAGGCTGCAAGCATTATGTCCTGAAGCTCAGTACTGGCTGGTCTTGTCCCCACCACATTGCATGGAAGCGCAAAGGGCGGGAAAGATTACAGCCACTGCCCGATTGCGTATGCTGAAACGAAACAGCGGATCCGGTGAACCACGATCATGCGATGGATTGAGGATGATGGCTATATGCCAGGAGAATGGCACTTGCTGGCCCGAGGTAAGACAGGCTGCAAGCATTATGTCCTGAAGCTCGGTACCGGCTGGTCTTGTCCCCGACACAATGCATGGAAGCGCAGAGGGCGGGAAAGATTACAGCCACTGCCCGATTGCATATGCTGAAACGAAACAGCGGATCCGGTGAACCACGATCATGCGATGGATTGAGGATGATGGCTATATGCCAGGAGAATGGCACTTGCTGGCCCGAGGTAAGACAGGCTGCAAGCATTATGTCCTGAAGCTCAGTACTGGCTGGTCTTGTCCCCACCACATTGCATGGAAGCGCAAAGGGCGGGAAAGATTGCAGCCACGGCGCAAGATCCTTCTGTGACTCCCCATAGCAAGGGGGCATACAAGCAGCACAAGGTCGAGGAGGCAGAACGGCACTACCTGAAAAGCCAAAGCCAAGAACCCTTTCAACTTGCCCCCACCACAACCCCACAAAGAAAAAGGCCATGGCCGTAGAAAACGTTTGTGGGGATGTCTCGAAACTTGCGTGGCTTTCGTGGAGCTGCACCAAGGACTTGAGTAACCCCCAAAAGCATGACCGAGGGCCATGCCCGGCAGGCGAGCGTAGTCGAGGACGTTGTAGCCTTTCCGGGCATAACGGCCCTAATCCCATTCTTCTGCAGGCAGAGGTCTGAAACCTCAACCAGCCGACAAGACATCCCAAGCAGCCTCGCGCGTCCTTGATGTAAATTGCCTCGGCACGTCGGCTGCAACAGATACCATCCAATCGCATGCCAATTTATCAGTTATGTGTTCCACGCGAAGCTGCGCAACCAAAGAATTTGCAAGTCTGAGGCGCAGGCCACCCAACTTCGTCGGCGGCTCATGGCTTCCAGAGCCGCATCCAAAATCTGAGAAGGGTCGGAGCGCAGCTCTGATGGAACGAGGTTCTTTAAGACCCGAGCCTGGAAGCGGCGCAGTTCAATAGCATAGTGAGCACAGGTTGCACCATTGATGTCCTGACAGCCAGGAATGAGCCGCCGTCTCAGTGGCACAGGATTCGTTCTCGCCTGCATGGACGGATCAGCCCCAGACTCAAGCAAGAGCCTCCTCGATCAGGAGCATCCGCAAGGAAGTTACAGTTGGGATTTCGACGAGAGTTATCCTGGGTGCCCCGCGCGCTTGCCACCTTGTTGTTGACGGTTGCCGAGATCAGCGGCGTGACCTTGTCGTAGCTCATCGGCGTCATTTGTGAAGACTTGTAGTGCGAAGGATGAGTACAGGACTCCACGCTCGTTGAAGATGTCCAATGGAACTCCAGCTTCAACGCAGAGTCTGGACCGAGAGAATACTCCGACTCCACACTCTCAGACTCTGTCGGCAGGGCATCCAGGTCACCTGATGAACTCGTAGTCACCATCTGCTCCGGCCTGATCTTGAATTCGCAATCCTCGTAAGCAGCTACAGTACTTGTACGGGAAGACTTTCATGAATCGATCTTCATACTTCATACCATGTACCATGGTGGATCAAGGCATACTCTTGCCCGTAGTAACTACAAGTAGGGCGGGTACCTCGATGAGCTGCTCCGGCCTTGGCAAGACATCCTCTGAGACTCAAGTCGGATGCACTGATCGGCCACACGCATGGGCAAATGCCAAGAAGACCTTTTCTTGGGCCGATCTGTCGCTGCCCTTCATCACCTGGGGCGAGCGTCGGAGAACGGATCAACTCGCACAACGCAGTGACCATCTGAAAGTGTATCTTCGTGCGACAGTCGGAAAGCATGTGTCAAGCCTGGGCGCTGGCGACTTCGCCGTTCTGGATACCAGAAGCATACAGCGGCTAATGCCGAAGATCCCGAAAGTCAGCAACACAGCTTGGCCTCAGACGCCCGACATCAGCCCAAATGAAAAATCGGCGCTGCGACACCCAAGACAATGATTCAATGAGAGACAAGACGACCCTGCACCCTGAACCTCACACCCCAGCCCAACAATCTCAACCCTTGTTCCCTTCACACCGATCAGCTTGGCGAAACTACCACAACATGCTGCAAGCTCTCATCCGAAGCTATGGACCATGTCGTTCTGCCGAATCTGATAAACACTTCCCCTTGTCCACGCAAAGCTGCTGACAGCTAGAACCAGCAATGATGCAAGCGAGTGGCTTCACCGCTGGACACATACCAACCGAATTCTGGGACAGGAAAGTGTTCACCGCGTTGTATGCAGTAGAGACTCCATACCACCATCAAGCGGCACCTAGAGGCAGGAAGACTTTACCCTTGTACACTTCCTCCTAACACCAGCCAGCACCCTGAAAAAACGAGCAGAGGCTTGCGCTCAAGCTCAAAAAGCCGCAGCGATGACTGCAGCAGCCGCAGCAGCACCTATGCCAACTCCACAATGACCCTTGTTCACTGCACAGCTTGCATCCATCCGACGCATGACATGGAATGATCGGAAAGTACAACCGTGTGCCTCCAGCTCCAGCTGGAGCTCGACGTCCTGCTGCAAGTCTGCAACCTGAGACCCAGATCCGAAGGTAAGCCAGAATCTCAGAAGCCTGTGGTGTCATGAAGCCAAGAAGGACGATGAAGGACGTAAGGCTGGGGGCACGGAAGGTAGAGACTGCGTCAACTGCGAGCAAGCAACTCGGATGCACACACTGAAAACAGCGAAGCTCCGTCTGACCGGGGTGAAGATCTTGAGGGACGTAGTTGAAGCAGTGAGGACAGAGCTGATGGTTGCGCTGCGTCTCCTCGTTCTTGATGTTCAGGACTTGGAAGTCACAGATTGGGCACATGTGTCCATACGCTGTAGGGGTCTGGTCACTGCGCAAGCTGAGGCGCAGAACGACGCCACAAGCGCCGTTAGGACAAACGAGGAACAGCTCTTGTCGAGCCACAGCAGCTCGGCCCCTCTGCACGGGCCCACGGCCACGGACCATAGCACGGCCTCGCCCTCGTCCTCGCCCTGCCCTCCCAGCTCGCCCTCGACCCCGAGCTCTCCCACGACCCACTGCTCCGCCTCCTCCAGGAGGACCTCCCGGAACGTGGCGGCGCAGCTCCATGCTCGCACCACAGCGACACATGGAAAAGGCCGCCTGCACCACTTGCGCACGTCGCCCCACATCCAGTTGACTCGAGAAGTGCTGGCCCAGCGTATGGTCCAAGGCTGGGGCGTTGCGCTCCAGAGCAGCATAGCATCGCTGTGCGATGTCCAAAGCCTCACGCAGGAAGTCTTCCTTCCTTTGTCGGCCTGCGGCCACTGCTTCCATCCCACGCTCCATGCGGGCCCGCAGGATCGGCTTGGACAGGTCCATGCCCTCTTCCGCCGCAAACCTTTGGTAGCCCTGAACCAGGGCGAGTCCTAACCTCGAAGGCTCAAGCCGGCCTTCTGCATTCTTCAGGGCGTAGGTCCGGGTTTGTATCTTCTGAATGTGGTCATGCATCGTTGCGTCCGTCCCAATTTTCTCACGATCCATCAAGGAAATCAGGTCTGCCTCGCTGAGCAGCGGAGGTGCCTGAGTCCTAGATTCCGCCATCTCCAACAATGAGAAGGCCACCACCTCGTGGTTTCGAAACGGAGGGAGCGGGTCGTTGACCCAATTCGAGTAAGGATAAACATCCAACCAGCCGCGGTCAAGCACAATATCTCCGGAGGTTGCAAATTCTTCCTCTGCGATCGATATTTCCACCTCTGTTCGGTTCCCTCGCGCGTCGGGGGCACAACATGCCAAAAAGTGTCCTGGTCAGGTGTCAAGGTGCACAGATTATGAAGGTTGCCGTGCTAGTTAGGCAAATGCATTCTGAAAACCACAGCAAGCGTCGGGTGATGAGCTCATAAACGCGCCATGACTCGTCAGTGAATTGCCCACGCTCGCCTCGTCAGATTCATTGTGCAGCCATTGGCAACGCATGCGACTTGCAGGCAGAGTGGCCACAGCGAACCGGGTGTATCGGCGGATGCGCATGGTCCTCAGCACCAAGACCGTAAAGGGGCAGTTTAAAGGAAGCCACCTTGATTGGCATGCCATACCAATAACGTGTGAACCAGCGTTCCATTCTGATGCTTCTGTGTCTAGGGCCCAAAATTCGCGCTTGCTGGAGTGCCCCTGTCCGAGCTACAAGGAACCGTGCCTTCTTCTCTTTCCGTCTCCCTCCGTGTCTCCCAGAATCAGAATAGACACTCCATGCCCTTATTCGTAGCAGTTTGATGGCAACATCTTTTCTACCAGAACAACAGCACGTGTAGAGTCTAGGAGAGTCACCCACGTGGCTTCCACCTGAGCCGCGTGCATCATTGGAGCCAGCTCTTGGCTCCGTGAAGCGCCCGTCCACCAGGCTCCTGCAACCGCTGCATCGAGCACACAAGCAGGAGAAGCTGGATAGGAAGTGGACAGAACTCAATTCACAGACATGGCTGCATTCACTCTCTCACTCAAGCGGCAGCTAGCCCACTTCCTCACGGACCCATAATACCACCTTTGTGTACTCACTTACACAAGTCGTAATCTAGAAATGTCGGCCTGGCGAAGTTCCCCCACGCGCTGGATGGAACCTGAACCATGCATTTCCTAGCTCCACTTTCCTGGCGCGGCACCAGGGCGGCCTGCGTCTGCACCAGCCCGAAGACATCGATCGTTTTCTGAAAACGATCCGTCTCCGTGCGAGGGTAGGAGATGAAGCCTGCAGCAAGGTGGAAAAACAGCGGGCCCGACTTTGCTTCCATTCGGTGCCTCCTTGGTACAACTCCTCCGCAACTTGCATGCATCGAGCTGACCTCCAGACATGTCTATGTGCAACGGAGGTAGGGAATGGGGGAAGCATGTCGAGACCAGACGACAGCTGAGACGGTTGCGCCATGTGAAGTTTCGAGGTCGCGAGCTTCGTCATCCTTTCAAGGGACACTTCGCTTGCAACGAGAAACAAATCAAACGTGGCTGACAAAACCCTCACTACCATCTGGGCCCAGGCACTGCACGGTGTTTAGGGGCAGCGGCCGCCATCGGCTCTTCGGCTCTTCCGCAATTCGCGTGACGAGGGCCCCTCGAGGTGCCTCGCGACAGCTGCGAGCTCACATTCATAGCTGCGGCAAGTCTTCAGTGAAGCAGTACCTGTCGCCTTGTTCTTAGTGTTACTGCTGTTTGTTTACACTCTGTCTTCTTAGCATCACATACATGCACTTGCTCTGATATTTGCTCATGACAGTGCTATCACTGTGAGTATGTGTTTAGTGGTCACAAGTTGCACATGATTTCACCTGTTATCGTTCTTGCGATGGTTGTGTGATAGCCATAGTCGTCGTAGTCATCGTAGTGGAAGTCGCGGTCGGTGGGGTGGGGGTGGGGTGGTGGGTGGTGGGGTGGGGGGCGGTGGTGAGGTGGGGGTGGTGCGGATGGTGGGGATGGTGCGGCGGTGGTAAGCATCAGCAGCATTCACAAAGACACAAGCACTAGCGCCAGCAAGTCGCATGCAGCCACGAAGTGATCTGTACTCCGAGCCTCTTCCACAACCAGCTCATAGAGCGCCAGAACCGCCAAACGGTCGAAGAGGCGGCCCCGACGCCAGTTGAAGCGCACACTGTGGCCGTCCTTCTGCACCTGACCATTCGACATTTGCACTTTGCACGAGTGCTTCGAATTGGCTTTTGTAGGCTTTGCAATTTCCGACGGCATCGACACTCGTCTGACATCCTCGGACACCGCGTGCCCATTTACCGCCGGCACCTCAGCCTTGATGGACCAGAAAGGCTCGGAGACGAAACGCTGAATGCGCAGAAATCCTGGGGAAAGCCGGATAGTTGCGACACTTGAGGAGCAAGTCCGGCCAACGAAGGATCAGCATCATTATCAGGTAATGGCTTCATGGCCATCATGATACGCAGCATTCTGAGCTTGGCATCGTCACCGCCATCAACGACATCATCGGCAGCAGCATCGTCGTCTTCATGATTGTGACAACTGTTCTATCGGGAAGCCAACACAAGACCAGCATGCTCCGACCCGCAAACGCAGCAACCATCACAGGTGGATTCAGACCGGTGAACACCACACCCATGCATGGCTAGCGTCTATAATATGACAGTATCACCACTAGTACGCGCCACACTCAGCATCCGCCGTGATGACGACTGCCATATACTGCCATCATGACCGTCATGTTAACTTCCTCGCTATTACGAGCGTCACGATCACTGCCATCTTCGTGAGTATTGAATAGGTGTTATTTTATTGTCAGCGACAGCATCATCATCATCACCTTCACGATTTCACCATCAACATCTCATCATCCTTCCACCAGCATCGAAACAATTACAGGCCAAGCAGCCTTATCCGTTCCGACAACACAGTCGCTATCGTCATCCAACAGGCCATGAACAGAGTCATCACAGCCATCTTCATCGTCATCACCACCTGTTTCGTCGTCGACGTAGTTAGCGCCGCCCATTTTCACAATACCTGCAAGCATGAATCAACTACTGGTCGAGGTTTGCTATCTACTACTGCTGGTAGCTGCATGTGATGTCCTGATTCTAAACGGGGCCCAGGTGCGTTCGACGACAAAGCCCAGGGTGGGGAACTGCGCGGGCAGGGCTCAACTCATCGCTAATGCAAGCCCCGTTGAGAATCAGTCGAGCCTGGCACGGGCCATAACTCAGCGGCTGCTGGCAAAGCTCTGGGAACATGTTCTGGTACCTGGCTCTGTGAACAACAGACCTCGAAGCACGGCATATCACAGTATTCATGTCCAACAAACGAGCGCACCGTAGGCTCATCCAACGCCTGAGCATCTATCCAAATCTATGGCGACTGCGAAACGCTCCACCGGCAGGATGTGCTGAGTCCAGGGCGTAAAGGCCGATCCCGCCCGCAGATCAAAATGCTGACGTGCCTGTCGCTCTGGCGGCCGAGCCATGTGCTGAAGACGCCACTGAAAAATTGAAGCCAGCCATGTCAATTCACGAAGGCCTCGACTGCATCTGCCAATCGCTGGTCTGGATCTCGCAGGGTCTGGCAAGCACCTCGGCCAGAAGCAGGAGACGTGAGACGTGCTGCGGGCCGCGATCTGTAAAGGATGATGTCTAAGTGGTGCACGAACGAGATCTTGCCTCGTCAGTGCCGAGAAAACTGCCCTGAAGACCTGTTGCACCAGCTCGATGCTACGATGGCATCAAGACCGCATAGGCCGCATAGGGCAAGGATCAAGCCTGTAGCCGGCCGCCTGCTGCTCGCTGGCACGTCTCCAGCACCTGGGCGTTGAGAGAGGCCGCCGCCGCCGCCAGGCCGCCAGGCCGCCGCAGCCAGACACTCTTCTGGGCCTCGAAAGCGATGGCCTCGCCCTCCCTGTCGCAGTCCAGCCACAGCACGAGCCACCTTTAACTGCGAGCGTCAGGCCGTGAGGCTTAGCCGGAGCCGAGGCGTCTGCTGGCACTGCCGCGCCAGGTCCGTGAGCATGAGCTCCAGGCTCTTGTTGTCGGCGGAAACTCTTCGCTGCACCGGCACCTGGCCCCGCCCCCCCGCGCACGAAATGCTGGCTGCGCCTCTCAGCTCTCCGGCGGGGCTTCCGGTCTCCGCGGCTTGGCCCGGTGCCTGGAAGAGGATGGAGGGATTGTGTGCCTTCCACACACTGTATTCTGCTGGAAACCTTGGGACTTCACCGCAGTCTGTAGCGGAAAAGGACCGAAAGGAAGATCTGTCTACTCACCGGGCCATGCGGCTGCGTTTCAAGCAGGTGTCCCCGGACCGCTGTGACGACCATGCGGCATTGCCTGGGATGCTGAAAAGGTGTTATTTCCTTTCACACGTTCGTGCTGGCGCTGTCTAGTTTGTCTGGCCCGGATGCGTTTGCCGTAGCGTGTAGGGAAACTCGGTGACCGGGACTCCATGGCTGTTGCGACCTGCATGGTAAGTGATGAGAATGCGACCGAGCCACGTAATAGCACACAGAAGGAACATTGCAACATCGAGCCACGCGAAACTCCGCCACCACCGAGTTGGCTAGTAATCTCTCGGGCCACAGAGGGCTTCTCAGCAACGTTGAGGACCCTGTGCGGCAGGACGTGTTGCTGCTGTTCCAAGTCTTTACAGAAGCATGGATGTGCCGGCCTGATTCCACCGGGAGCCATGGCTCAGCAAAGACGGTCATGGAAAGATGCATGCTCTAAGTGCTCCAAGCCCCATGAGGTGTCAAGACAGCAGAGGTGCTGCTCTTCCGGCAATTCGTCACTCGCAAAGTATTCGATGTTTATGATGTGTGGCCAATGCTGTTACGTCGTGTTAGAGCTGGCTTGCTGCGCAGAATTGAGAAAGTCTCGGTGCACCGGAGCCTGAAGGGGCTGGTTAGCAAGCAGCTCGGATTCGGATCACAAAAGTGTGCGAGACTGCGAGGACTCACATTGGGCTCCGGCAGTTGCTGGAAGGTTCTATCTCGGCGGTACAGGAATGCCGCATGCCACATCAGATCATCACTCAGAATCGGTAACTAGAACATCGCATGCTGGGGCAAGCTAATGCTTTCTGGACAATTCGGGCTGTTCGCGCTATTGACCAATGCATTCAAGCAGCTGTCTATGTTGGCGAGGCGTTGCCGCCGTCTCCGCAACAAGTCGACCTGAGTTCTCTATAGGTGTAGCATGTGCTCAGAGTTCCTTATGTACAACTGTACAACACTCAAGGAACCCCAAAAATACTACACTACAACTATTTAAACATTTCGGTAGCATCACCTCTTTGCTCCGGGCGTTGTAGCGCAACCTCTTTCGAGTGACCTTGGCCAATAGACAGTAGCACCACAAAGAGCCAGCCTCAGCTCAGTTGGCAGATAAAGCTTGCGGCATCGAGGTTTTGCTGCTCCTCGTCTGTAAGGCCTCGGCTGTGCGAAAAAACAGCATCTCAATGAGCTTTTCGGGAAGTTACTGACTTGAATTCTGAAACTTCGGGGTCGGACACTCCACGTTTTTGGGAGACCTGGGAAAGTGTGAAGAGTCACAAGCAATTGTGGCTGCTTCTCAAGTGTGGTGCTCCTGCCACTCCGAGCAGCGAACTCTCCACCCTGCGTCTGGCCTCAACGAGTGTAGCATCAGACGGGTGCTCAGTCGAGCAGATGTTCGTCTCTCGCTTAAGGACCGGACCCAGCATCTCCGCCACAGCCAGGCGCTGCTCCTGAGCGTTTTTAGAACAACCCTCCTGGCTTCCGGGACAAGGAGAGAGATGCCCTGGAGAGAGAGAGATGCGCTGTCTCTTCTTGGCACCTCCACCGCCAAAGATCGCTCACAGGCTCGCTTTGCGCCCTGGCATAGACCGCGGACCTGACAGAAGGGCTTGGTCAAAGGATTCAAAGGAGACGGGGATGTTGCAGGTCGATGCAGAGGCAGCTGCATGCAGCGGAGCAGGCTGAAAGGTGGGGCTCCTTGGATCCGGACAGCATTGACATGTGTGGTAGAAGTGGCAGCATTGGCAGTAGTAGCAGCGTAACAGGCTCAGCAGCAGCTGCAGCAGTCGCGACAGCAGTAGGTCGAAGGTAGCAGGAGTCGTCGTAGAAGTACATGTAGTAGTCGTCGTCGTAGTCGTAGCTGTCAGCAGCAAGCAAACTGGCAATGAACCAGTCTAGCAAGAATGACGGTGGTTGGCAGCTAATGAAGCCAGTTGCAACAGCGAGCGGAAGAGTCACATTGCGCCCTATACTGCGATGATAACCAATCAAAAGCGTAGGAATCTCAACATAGCAACAGCGATTGTGCAGCGAAATTCTGCTGCGAATAGGCAGTCTAACATCTCTGGACTGAGGCAAACTACTCCAAGTTTGTGAAGAGCTCCGCCATCTCCAGTTCTTCCTTCCGGCTGCGAGAGAAGATACTCCTTCTATCCCAAAACAATCTCAAGTCCTGCAGAACAGCAGTGTGGCCCTTTTGGGATCCCTGCAGTATTGCCCTTTCAAAAGCGACGAGCACTAAGTTCGAACAACATCTAAAAACTTTCTACGGCCGTTGAGCCTTGAGAACCATGAAACTGTGCACTTCGTGGTTTGTTGAATAGATTGATGCGGATCTGCTGACATCTACCTCGCCAAGCTGAGTTCCGCGGCAGGGGAGCGTAAAAAGGAGAAGGGGCAAAGTGAAACAACCCTCTCACCGAACCCAAGCAGCTTTGGCTTCTGGCCTTCGCAGCCGGCTCAGACTTCGCTCGCTGGCGAAGCTTCTCGACCTAAGCCAAGGGCAAGTGATGAGACGGCAACATCTCGTTGAGGAAAGTGTTCCGTGAACTACGCTGCTGCAGCTCTGAACGAAAACATTTTCAGGGCTCTTGGAGTCTCTGTGGCCAAACTCAAAGCCTCACCCAATTCTTGCAGCACTTGTGTGTGAACGTTCGGTCAACAGGTCGACCACTAGGACAAATGTACCAGAGTTGGTTACAAATTTACATCCCGTGAGGATCGGCTTCCACACCCGCTCGCAGTCCCGCCGCAGTGCAACCGAGATTCTTCAGAATCCTGCCTCCTTGGGATTGAAGAATATCTTCCAGTGTGCATGGTGCTCTTTTGCTCTTTTTTAAAGCTGCGACCAAGGCTCCGCTCTTCCGGATCATCCTCATCAAACTCTTCGCAATCCACCTCTTCGTGCCGAGCTGCCCATTTATCCGTCTAGCAGCATGTATATGTTATCATGACAGGGAAGAGATGGCGAGATAGGAGAGGGAGGGAGAGAGAGTGAGAGAGGGAAGTAAAGGAACACACATGATAGCCTCATGTGCATGCATTTACGCTCCGATCTGTCGATCTGCTTGCCATTTTGGCCCTCATACCTACAAGTCAATGGACTTGTATGGGTTGCTCGGGACTGATCTGAGCTGCTCACGTGGAAGTCATCGTCCTCCTGAGATCCACTCCACACCCTTTTTGGTACAGCGAGTGCTTGCAATTATCGATTCACCTGCGAAGATCGGTGGAAAATAGCATGCAGTTCACATCGGTCCTCTTCGTCTCGGGCATCATATGCCTAGCAAATTGCATCCAATCTCTCCTCAAGCCGAGCTGTTCCGCCTGTTGCATAGCCTTCTGTGCCAGGTCCATGGCAAACTTCAAGGCTTTGGCCTGACAAGGGACGGGACGTGCCCATCCCATGATTCGGGAGATCGAGCAGTACAGCAGGGTCGCCGGACGGCCTGGCCCGTGATCTTTGACAGGGCCTTGCCGATGTTGTCGTTCGGGGCCTCCGACTTCTCTCCCACCGCTGCGGCCACGGCAGCATCTACGCCTGCCTGCTTGACTAGCATGGAGCCGGCTCATGCGGACCAGTCGAGCAGACTGTATGGCGCAGTGTGCCTGACTGACTCGCCGACTCTGTCGTCGGCTGCCCCGACGAGGCTTCAAGGAGGACTTCGGCTTCACAGCTTCCTCTGTATGCAGCTCCTGCCATCACTAAATCTTCTCTTATCATCGGCGGTCATGATCGGCTACAACTTAGCTCCAAAGCGTGCCAACCACTCTTCATGTCGCCTGGCCAAGGTCGTCGTCGAACATAGACATAGCAGAAACCTGTCCCCAAAAAACATGAAGCGAACAAGGACTGTCGGCAACGCATCAAACCGAAGCCCCTTTCAGCTGGTGTGCTGGCCTCCGAAAGGATTGTTCGTGGCAACTGCAAGGGACATCGCCGTACCTCGCACCCTCCCGTAAAGGTCTCGGTGCTTTAGAGATAATCATCAACGATGATAGTGCTAGGCATGCTCTCGGAAACAAGAATACCAGTGCTTGAGCCCTGGTCCCAAAGATGGAAGTGTTGGCCCGGCCCCACGCACATGCATTCATGCGGAAAGCTGGGACAGGTGACGTGATGGGTTGCCGCTGGCTGTAGCATATTTCCCCGATGCCAGCTCATTCTTGCAGTGACGTCTGCGTCGATGGCCTCTCTGCCCGTCAGGTTTGTATTGCTACAGTACTGGTGCAATCCGTATGTGTGCTTGATGTGCTGTTGCTTCTGCTGGCGCTGGCGGGTCTAAGCATCCTGGATGTCGAATTCTCACAAGCCTTGCCCCAGGTGCCTGAAGAATGGCTTGCTGAAAATATGTGCAACTCGTTGGCTCATAGCCTTCAAGGCTCCAACGATCGCACGCTTGAACCGTCAGGGTTCTAACCTGAACTGAACGAACCGAACCAGGTCATTTAATGAGCTGCGGTTCGGGGCTCCTGTGAGATTGGACTTCTCATGCCTCCTACCTGTCCTTGTACACCAGGGCTGCTTGAATTAAGCTGCCCGAAGGAGGACCGACTACATCATTAGCACATCTGCAGAGCCACTTCTGTCGCCCTAAGCCTGGGCCTCACCAATACTGCCAGTCCTTGGAGGCACCTTCACGCCTCAGACTCGGTGATCTGCTCTCTTCCCTTCCCCTTCTCCGGGCCCTTCGCAAGGCTGCAAGGCCTGTGCTCGTGTCTGAGGCACGGGCTTAGGTTTCAGGAGCTGCAGATTCCTGCGAAGCATCTCATTTAGACAGATCCTATTTGACGGCCTGCCATCACTTGCATTGCGCTTCTTCATTGCAGCTCCGTCCTGGGAATTTGGCTAAAGGAATCCGGCTGCGAGGCCTGAGTGCGAGCTGTGTAAGCGGCCGAGGATCGCCTGCATGGCCAGGATGCTGAAGCAGCAACCGACGAGTTGTGTCACGACGTGTCCCAACCTGCCGTCCACGTCAACACTCACCTGGCTCCTTAGCTTCCAACGTCGAAGCCGCTGCCCTATCTGCTCTATCGGCGCTCACCCAGTGCAACCGAGTTGCTGCAACGCACTGTCCTGGCATGGTGGGGCTCTTCACTCTAAGGCGCTGGGATTTAGCGAGGTGCGGGGTCCTGCAGCCCAGGCCGGGCAGGCACATCCTGCAAGACGCGAACGTTCAGAGCGCACCGCGACTTGATCATTTCAGCCGGCTCAGTGTTCACGATGCGACAGAGAGGCCAAAGGTATCGTTTCGCCGAGTTGATGCCGACGAAAGCTAGGGCTGGAAGCGAAGGCTTCTAGGCTTATTGTGATGACAGTTGGCCAAAATCTCGGCAGCATGTCATGCAGGAAGTTCGCGAAGCACAAGCGAAGCATCGTCATGCTCACGATGGTGGTGGATACTGGCGCCCTCCGAAAATCATTGCATGTTAGCTGAGGCGGCACAGGCCCGACCGATGCAGCAGAAAAGTCAGGCCAATCGTTGGCTAGCTCCACTCGAATTATCTCGAATTCACAAACGAGGTGCAAGTAAACGGCCGAGTATCAGAAATGCGTTTATTTGCCCGGCCTGGCGCACTACTACTATTCCCGCCCTTTGCTCCATTACTCAGTAACCCACAATCACGATAACCATTACTCGGAACAGACTAGTGGGTCATGTGAGGCATGATATAAGCTGACCAACGATTCCCGTGCCTTGAGCGCAAGCGCCAAATCCCGCTCGGACCTTCCACAGGCAGGATTGCAGGGTTGCAGAGGCCTTAACTTCCTGTGCTACACTGATGGACGGCCAACAGGGCTTCCGGCATCGCAGCATCTCTGAGGGCAAGCTCCTGGAAGGTGGACGACTAAAACGTCGGGGATCCATGGCTTGAGGCCGGCTGTCCTTGCTAGTGAGCTGCGGGTTGTCCAGCCAAAGCTTGGCAGCAGACGTTCCTTGGGCCTTGCTCTGTGCGTCAACCGGGGCCTCGATCGCGAGCGAAGATCCAGCTCCCAGTCCCTGGCATCCGGCATCACAAAAAGCTTCATGCGCGACCTCCACCTGTCAAAGCACACTACAGTACTACAGTATGGGCCGGGCATCGTCCGGAGTGACCTTGCTCACCTTCGGTGGCCTCAGCTGGGCTCCAAGGCGGCGCCGCCGGCACAGATCTACTCCCGACCTCTTCTTGTAGATCCAATAGCCAGACGCGGTGGCTACAAGAAAGCCGGCTCCTGTCTCTTCACATGCACCGTGATTCCAAGTCTCCCTCGCTGCAACGGTTCGCAGCCTCCAACTGCCACCGCCCAATAGATCACGACCATGGAGTCCAGGCCCTCCCTGTTGGCAAAGTTTTCAGGCTCATGCGGGGTCCGGGGTGTGCGTGCTACCGTGCTGCTTCCATGTTGTTTCGCTCTTGGAGAAAAAATGGAAAAAACACACATTCTTGCACACAGCGCTTTCGTAATGCGCCGAATTGTTGGGGGCTGTGCTTAGCAGGCTTAGCAGAAGGAGAAGCTCGACCAGTTTCACCAAGTGGCAGTGCTGCGATGTCCGGCAAATCCGGGGGTGGACTGCAGCACCTGGCAAGGCACAACTCGCGTGACGTGCTTCCCACATGCTAGCTCCAGAAGATCCCTGCGACTGGGGCTGAGGTGTCGTGTTCTGGCAAGGCTGGGGCTTGCTGAACTTTGCAGCGCACCCGCAGAGCTTGAAGCGATCCTCCTCGGTGAAGTTGTAACTCGAGCCTGGAAAAAATGAGCAGATAGGTTTCTGCTACACTGCGAGAAGAATGAGGCAGAATGAGAACGAGGCCTATTTCGCTGACGTTGTCGATGCCGGGAATTCGTGGCTGTCGGATCAGGTTCACGGCCAGGACAGACACGACGCCATCACTGCACACGGCTGCTTGCTTGCAGAAGACCCGCTTCATTTTGTTAGTGCAAGAAGCCTGCAGTAGAACACTGGCTCTCCCAGAAAATCCTGACCACAATCTCCTGGTCCGGCCTCAGGCCCAAACGGCGCAGAAAAAAGTTAAGTCGCAAGTCTGCGTGTCTGTTGAATCTCTGTCCCGAACATTGCGCTTGTCGTTGATGGCAGGATATGCAACCAGTGCGCCATTTGTGTCGACCTGCTAGGACACAGAGCTCTCAAGAACCTGATGGGTACACTGGGTACAGAGGATGGAGCAAGCCTCTCCGGGAAGGACGCGAGGCTCGGGTGCACATTCCTGTCTTTCCTTTCTTTCTTCCCCGCAACATCTGAGTCTCCCGGGCACTTCGTGGGTAGAAAGCCAGAGACGGAAAACACAATAAGGAACAACAGCAGATCGTGATGGAAAACAGCAAGCGATATAGGCAGTCCAAAAGTATTCACGTATCTCATAATTAAATACTAGTTCCAGCATATCATAGAATACGACAACCTGAAGCAGCAACATCTATGTGTTCATGGCACACAGTACATAGACACACGGCACTACAGGCAATGACATGCAAGAAGAACATGCCGTAACACATGATGTGGTATGGTACATCGCAAGTAGATGTAGGCAGCCTCTCCAGCTCGGCAGTTCATGTCGCCGCAAATTCCGTCGAAGACCGAAGACACGAAGTCCGTGCAGCGCCTCGATTGGGTTCTTTCGAACGTATACTCCGTCCAGACCGTCGTCCGATGTCCGCGAAGGCCATGAGTGCCTGACACCGCCAAAACACCAGCCTGACCGTTTGGACACCTCAGTCGCACTGATGGCTGGAATGTATTGAGCGAACTGTTGCCGAGATTAGCCCCGGTCTATGCACAATACAGGAATTGGCAGACTGAGGCGCTGACTGCACGGAGGCTTGTTGCAAATGCCTTACAGTTTCGGAATAAGAGCCACCACGCAAATCACTAGCTGTCGTCATTGATGATTTCTAACGACTTCTAGATTGATCAGACAAGGTACTCGATGTAAGGCACGGAGACCTTGGTGGGCTCGGTTGTCGGTTGTCACATGACGAATGCGCAACACGGAGCTGAGTGCAGCGACGTTCGACCCGTCCCTTGACTCGGTAAATTGCGGAGGGCAATGCCTAGCAGAGTCTTGCGATTGAATCGTTGACACGACCCTCACCGGGAGTGCCTTTGGCAGGTGCCCTCACCAGCGAGACCCACGACCTTCAGAAACCAACGAGTCAGGTCGGAAGCCCACAGTAGTCTCGGACATCTCAAGCTTCCGACAGTGTTGTTGCAATGCAACTCCACCGTGCCCACACCGAGGCCACTGCAGGTGCCTTCGATCCATCTTCGAACTGATCTTTCCGGCAGAACCACAACGAGACAAGGCTGTCAAGTCAGCACCAGACCATTGATCCTGGTGCCGTGCGGAAAAGCAGGGTACCTCAACATTGCATTGACAGATGTTGACAGGCCATAGCTCCACCGCAAGCTCAGAACATGGCAGTGTCTCCTTGCCACTATGCAACTCATTACCTACGTCATCTTGGGCCACTGCCTCAGATCCACACCGTTGGGATCGAGAACCTAGGAGCAAGAATGCCTGACCTCTGGACCTGGGGTAGAATTGCCCCATTACGCCATGCGCTCGGTTCGGCACGGTACCCGCCGCACAGCCATACAGACACTGACCTTCAACGACCTTGTCATGTTTCCAACAGCACACAAGCGCAAGGAGCCCGCCACATCCTGTTGGCATTTCTTGCGGTCCGCTCCGTCCCCGCCTCCACCTCGCCGTCAAAGCAACGAACTTTGATCTCACCAACCTGCCAGGCAAGAGCAGAGTATCTGTTTACCAGAGTCCGTCGGCTTGCCGCGCCTCCGGACAAACAATGGAAACCTTGACACGTAGCCAGGCAAAGCTTTGCTTCATACGTTCTTCAGAACGCACATATCCACTCGCAACGACCACGAAATCTGAACCTCGGAGCAATCCGGTCTCCTGACACCTCTCCGGGGTTGCAGCGAAATCTTCGTGTTCCAAGGAGAAGAACCTGAAATTCTCTCAGAAATTTCTGACTTCGCGCAGGAGGCAGGAAAGGCCCCGACTCGGCGCCCTGAGCTACGCCAGCGCCGCAGTGGGCAAGGCAATTGCCAGAAGCTACAGACACCTGGGCAGCCGGTGTTGGATTCCGTGTATAGTGGATCCTGGCAGGGTCCAAGTGCCCTCGAAAACCTTCAATCGGCCGGAGGTGCAACACTGTCCGTGCAGAGCAGACGGACAGAGCCGACGTAGCCCTGACAGGCAGATGGCAGCGTGGCAGCGGATGTCGTAGCTCAACGGCTCGAGGCCACGGCTGTAGGGCACTTCATCTCCCGGCTAACTTCACCATGCTCCATGTCGCCCTGGGAGAGTCCACCAGAGGGCGCACTCCGGGCTAACATGTTCTCTTGGGTCGGCACGTAACCAAAAATCACGTCATCCCTGCATTGAGCTCTTTGCGACTCTACTTTCTGCTCAGACCGTCTCACCCTCGACATACTCTTGTCCAAACATGGCCATACGTTCTTGACGTCAAACAAATGTAAGTTATGGCAGACACGTTCGGGTGGACTCGAGGCCCAGATAATGTTGGAATCGGAGCCAATCCGTCACACTGCAACTTCACTGGATCACTGCATATTGCAGCGAAGGGCCTCAGGTTTGTGGCACCCTCGATACAGTTGCGCAAGCATTGGCCCGTTTCGATGCCAACCTCACCACATGCAGGGTTGTCGCATCAAGCACCTAGATCACGTTGTCAAGACTGCTCAAGGCACCGACCACCCCAGCAAGACACCGTAGTCGGAGCTGACCGATGTAGCCTGTACTTCCCGAGAATGGCACTAAACAAACTGTGAGACTGAATCAGCTGTCACATATGCGACTCAGTCTGGCCTGCTGGACCTGAGCTTCTGCAAGTCCCGACAGCTGCACACCATAGCACACCCTCTCTTCACGCTCCAGCAGATCGTAAGCTTTGCTTGCACAAGAACAAGATTCTGAATCAAGACCTCTGTGGTCGGTGCAGGCAACCAGCCGCGTCTCGTTGTGCTGGATCTCGAGGTGATTGACCTGAGTTCACACGGAAGTACGGTAATATATGCCATGATGCCACGTAGATCCAAGCTTCCTGCCAAGTATCCAGTCGGACCCTGAAATCGCCCGGCCTGGCAGATGGCCAGAATGAAGGTGAATATGAGAGATGTTGGCTTCTGCACTGGATGCCAGGATCGGGATCCTATTAACCTCTGAAAGAGCGATCGCTCATGACACCCCAGATGCCTGGCAGTGGGCATCGCAGGTTCCGCTCTGGACCTCCATGTTGCCGTTCACGCACCTTTCGCACTGCAACTCGGGGTTCGATAACAAGCTCGTTTCTGCTGCCAAGGTGCACGATCGTCACCTTGCCTATTGCATAGCCCAGAGGACAGTCTGGCTCGGCCTGCCCCGTCGCAATCAAGGAGCATTCGTACAGAGAAAAGCGTGCATGCTTGCACAAGTGATGGAAGCAAGCTCCCATGCAGCAAAGGGGCTGTGAAGCCACTCACCAGGTCCGGGTGAGAGACCGTCGCACCACCTGGAAGCACCTCATGCAAGCAGAAGTGGCAGCCCGGGACCCATGCCTGGTATTGCCACAAGCACTATCACTAGCCGATGCAGCAAGTAAGCCTCTGCATTACCATGTCGGACGTACATCATCGTCTGGTGTCGGCAGTGTGCTTCATGAGTGAAGGCGCCGTTTGGCCAGGCGTGCTCGTTGTGACACTGCGCTCTAGCTGTGGCGTCGACATGCAACCTCTCGGGCCGTTTGCTGCTGCATGCCAGGGTGATGTCCTGAATAGCTCCAGCTGGAGGCCCAAGGCTTGCAACCAGCCGGATTACGATAAAGCTGTTGGCATCAGGAGTGTCTTGGAAGCTGAGCAGCGGCAGACTTACCCGACGGTCCTCGTCCAGTTACAGGATGCTGAGACCCGCACAAAGTCTCCGGCGAAGCAACCTAGCTGGCAGTTGCCCACGACCTGGTGAAAAGTCAGTTCATGTCAGTGTAGTAACTAGATCACCAGACATGGATGCATAAAAAACAACACTGTAGCTTTGCTTGCTGTATCTCTTGTGCGATCGAATCAACCATGATAAACACAACTTAATCTGCTGAGCCTTCATGGGATGCAGGTGGCAGCAACGCCAAGCGCGGTGGCATTGGCAGCACGACATATGTATCTAGTTCAGGGGTAAAGGCCGGGGCTAGTAGAAGCCGTAGCACCGGCGATGGGTGGACTGCAGTGGCCTTTTGAGTGGCTAATCCGCAGACATCTAGGCAAGCAACAGCAAACCTTGACGGGAGCATAGTGATCCTTTGGTTTTTGATACGTTCGCGGAAACCCATCTAGACTTCAGGAGCTGGGATGTCGGAAGCGTTGAGGCATACAGAGGACCGAGGAAAGCACCAAAAGCTCTCCGAAGATGCATGTGAGGTTCACCTGGCATCTGAACTGGCTCGGCAAGCAGGGCGACGCTCTCGCTCTTGCCGGCGGAAGCCCGTCAGATGGACAAAGTCACTGTAGGGCTGGAGACCTGAGAGCCGTCGCGCACAAGCATCACACATGTGACTTCGTCTCGCTGGGTGGTGAACCTATGGCCAGGGATGTTCAAAGATGTCTCTCCAGTCTCTCAAAGGCCCACACAAGGTTGCAAGTGCTCTTCGGCATGGTCCAGCAGCGGGCCTTTCATTGTAGCTTCTGCTTGCGATGCTTTTAAATCGCTCTTGTCAGCACCATCCCTTCATAAACCGTCGAGCGGCTGATGAAGTTCGCACCAGTAACTTCGACTCTTTCGCTGCGGCACCGCTCACCTGAGAGCATGAGCAGTCTAGGACTCGCACACTCGACTCGGAGCCGTTGCCTCTGTTGCACCGAAGTTGAGCCGATTGTCGATGTTAGCGATATCCCCAATGCTCAATGCTGTTAAGCGGCCACACTGGCCCTCAAGAACACGGAGAAGTCCATCGAAGCCTGAGTGATCCAGCAAGTGAGAGTCCCCTGCAGCTTCCCTACTCCATCGAGATGAAGGCAGTGGATGTAGATTTGGCCGCTGAGGTCCTGCTCAGCTGCAGTGGGGTTTAGGTGTTATTGGCACGCCTGCGAATTGGCGCAAGATGCCTTCTAGCAGGTCGAGCATTAGGCACATGAATATTCACACTGCCCTGAGACGCTGTGCCACTCTGCTTCGTGCTTATCACGATCCCGGAGTCCTGCGGGCAATCCTTCCATACCCCCTTATCGTGTGATACCTCCTGGCCAACAGCATTGCGATGAAGAGTCGCCGCAAACATCTGCAAGTTGCTGACGTGCAGACTGAAATTGTCTGGGAGATGCTGGAGTTGCGTGGCGGTGCGGTGCTTGTGGACACACCGTCAGCGAAGCGCCCCTCCTCTAGCCACAGCTCTGTGTGCCGAGTGTTCACCTCAGCAGGACATGTGTGGAAACGAACCACGCCTGACCCCTAAACCTCAACTGGTGGCTGAAGCGCCGGGCGTTTGAGAACCAGTCCTCCGGACACGGGTCGCCACATGAGCCTCTGCTGTACGAGTCGTGCTTTGACCGGTCCAAATCTCACAACAGCTTGGCCTTGAGTTACGACCTGAAAGCCATCCTGGCATGTAACTCGAACCTGAAGGAGCGAGGCCGTGAAGAAAGCTGTACGTCTCGGCCAATTCTGTCGGCCACCTCGCCGTGAGCTGCCCGTGGTTGGCAGAAGGTGTCGATGTAGGTGTCCGCTTTGAGCGCAGGTACGATGATCTGAACGAGATCTCACACACACACACACACACACTGCCAGGCTTGCAGATGCAAACCAGCGCGGTAAGCTATCCAAACTTAAGCGTGCTGGCTTACCCGAGCTCCGTTGTTGGTAATGTCTCCAGCTGGGCAATCTGGAGAACACAGCCCCACAGCACGCACGGCACCATCATCGCAACTTGGTCCAGACCGCAGCCAAATCAAGCGTTTGTTGAAGCTTGGCAAGTCCGAGACTCCAAAAGAAGCTAAAACAGCGCTGAGCCGCGTCAACTCCAACTCTCCGGAAAAGGTCAAAGCACCTCTGCCAGTCTCACTGATTTCTTGCAGTGACAACGACAAGAGCCTTTGCTGACAGGACTTGGGCAGAGGCTTTGAAACAAGGTCTCGCAGATGAAGACGCCGGACTGCACAGACAGTCCCAGCCCAAACCATATGATACCTGGCATACCTCACAACTTTGCCAAAAATCCCAAGCTTCAAGCCTCTCCGTGGGCTAGGTTGGTGTAGAAAACCACAGCCCCGTTCTGCTCCTGGGCTCGAAGCATAAATCAAGTCTGTGATAGTGGTACCGATTTCACAGGGCACTGGCAACATTGCCACCAATACACTGCCGTCCGCACCTGCTCGACGCATTCGACACGTTTCCTTCAAGCTCCGTGCACGCCCAGATCAGACCGGGCTTTGTGCCGCAGAGTCTGCATACCTTTGCTGCCTGTTACCTAGATCCTGGGCAACTGAGCAGCAGTGCGCAAAGCAACAGAAGCCGCAGCGCCGATGCTGTCGTTTTCTCTGTGCATGAGCACCAAACAATCAGACAAGCAATTTGCCGGCAGGCAACCTGCCGCTGTTGCGCACACTGCCATCCTGGCAGTGTGAGGACTCGGCCACACACACACACACTACAGACACAGTGCTACTGCGGCACATGCCGGAAAGACAAAGCAGCGGAAGGTGATCTCAGCACCCCAAGGTGCAGGACAACCTCAGCCCGAGAGCGCAAACGCTCCAGATTAACGGCAGCAAAGGCCAAGGCTCCGGCTAATATTTTGCTCCGTTCCGTGCTGGATGCCTGGATGGTTCACCCTTGCACCTGGGGATCCGATGCCGCATGAACCCAGTCTAAGTTTAGGCAACCTACTCCAAGAACAAGGCCATTTGAGAAGATGAAGCCGGACGTGCCTTGAGTCTTTGCCATTTGCACATTCGTCTGTACATAATCCGCGCTCTGCAGACCAACCGACTATTCCAAGTTGGAGACAGTTCTGGCCACAGAAGCCCTCAACCATTGTAGCTTGTCCATCGTCACAAACCTCGGCTGGCTTTCGACACTCCACGAGGCTCCGTGGCAACAAAGCGGCCAGGACGATGAAGCTCTGGGATGTCGCACTTTTTGCGAGGCCACAGCGATGCACCGTCGTGGCTTCGCTCCAAATACCCAAGGCTGTGGCGACAGTGATGTTCCCGGCATGCGTAGCTGCAGGGCACCTTCAAGCTTCAGCTTCAGGCAGAGGCAGCCTTGCGGCGCCAACCCTTCCGAGGACAAGACTCTACCGTTGTGTTCTCTCCGTGCTCGAGCGGCTCATGCCTGGACACCGAAAGGACAGTGAGCCTCCTTTCCTGATGCAATCAAGGCCCGCTGCCTGAAGAGCAGGCATGTATAAAGTTACCGAGCAGTGAACATACCCGATGCCTCATCATGACAAACAAGCACTAGTCACACTAGTCTCTGATGTGGAAGATTGCTGTGTGCTCGAAGAAATATAGACTTGACCATTAACTCGAGCAGGAACAACCATCGCACCCATGATACAAACGAAGATCGACGACATCCACTACCAGCACCACAACAGCAACCGCAGTACAGCAACAACAACTACAAAACAACGCGATCTGAGTTTTACCCGTCGTCGTCTTTGCAATCCAAATCATGCGAGCAGGATTCGTACTGAAGTTGCTGTCCCGGGCCGTGCAACTGCTTTTAGATTAACAACATGGCAGTAAGACGGATCCGAAATTCCCTTCGCGGTTTGCTAGTTGATAGCATGGTTTCTCCAGGACGGAAGTCGAATGATCGATAGGCTCTGACACAGTCTGACACACGACGTGTTTAGGAAGTATTCCCTGATCGAAAGCTCAGCTTGCGGCGGAAGCGTGATGGTGTTGGAAGTGATGGTACCCGCCACACAATTCATATCTGGCGGAGCTGTGGGTGTCGCAGGCATTTTGACAACAACCCTCTCAGTCTTCTTCCCATGTCTGATCTGAGGACACTGCGGCAGAAGCCCTCGTAGAGGATCACAACACCGTCAACGCATCCGACCTCTTTCGGTCTCACTTTCAGTCTCTCTCCTGCCAGATGTCTTCTCGCTTCCCTCCGTCCCTGTTGGGATGGTTGACTCTTCACAACCCGGACTCAGGTCAGGTCTCTTTGGGACAGAGGAAACGAGTGCAGGTCGAGTCTTCTTCCCCACAGCCAAAGGAACTGTAGAAACCCCTTGCTTCGGCTTCATGTCTTCGCGCGGTTTCGCGCCCTTACCTGCTCTTGCTAGTTGGTTCACGTGGGGAGAAACCATGATCCCACTAGCCTGCAGATGGTCGCTGTGGCGCGCTACGCCGAGGATGAGGAGGGTTTAGAGGATTATACCTGTGTTGACTTACAAGTTTCGCCAGTTCAGCCCGGAAAAGAAACTTGCCTCTTTCGTCGCGAAACTCCCTTCCTTACCATCCCAGCTGCGTTGGCCTTGACTGGCCCCCTGCTCTACGACTACCGACTTCACTCCTCACCACCTCCCACACATATCCTTCCCTCTCTATTTCGTTCTGTGGGGCGCTTCAGACATCCGGGTCCAAGACGTAGAAGCCGCCGTTAAAGCCAGGGTTGCCTTGGTGCGGTTGCAACTCACTGCGTGAGTTCCTGTCGTATCAGGAACAGCAGCTCGAAGCATGGTCTCAAGAGGCCCCCGCATCCCAAGGTCACGTTGGTCATGTGCGGAATGATGCCGTGACTGCAAACCACACAACTCAAAAAGGGATGGGAGAGGGAAGTGCGCAGAGCGCAGCTTGAGGAGGTGCTCCGGCCCGGCCTCACGGCTCGGACTCCTGTTCCAACCTGTCCTGCTGCGCAGTGACGGCTGCAGCGGCCTGCCCACCAAAACGGAGCCCTTCCGGGTTCCGCCGGACTGAGAGAGACAAGAGGGGGAAACTGACAAGCTGATGCCTAAGTTGTAGTCGGGACTCACGCTGCCGTCGTTGCAGAAGAGCACGAGGCCTGTGCCCCAAGCTGAAGCTGGTGTGCGTCTTGAGAGAGGGAGAGTAGGACAGGAAGACGCCGGGACTCTGCGACTCTGAGCCGCCCGCGCCCAGTGAGCATGTCGTTGGGGCTTTGGCAGGCTGCCCAAACCCCTCTGCTGTGGTCCAGACTGGCATGTGAGGGAGCATCCGCGAGTGCTCAGACGCTGGACATGCGAGGCTGACTCATCGTACACCACGAAACCAGACACTGCAGGAGCTATTCCGGAATCAGCCTGGCCGGGCATGAAGTGATGTATGGCAGATGCAGCTTTCTTGGCTTGTTGCTGAACGACAGTAAGCCCGCAGCCGTAGTGTTGAGCGTACCTTCATCGCAGTGCCTGCAGGATACTGCTTGACTTTGCTTGTCCTGACGAATCTCAACAAACGGGAGTGGTGCAGCGGATCTAAGTGATTATCTGCTCGCTGGCAAGGTTTTGCCAGAACTATGTCTCGGAGACAGAGCTGGAGAGACTGGTAAGAAACTACCACCAGCAACAAGCGAACCGCCACGTTTTCGACACACCGCTGTACACATTGCAGCGTTCGCGTTCTCTCTGGCCCTAGGCCAAGGTCACGTCAACCAGTGGAGCCATGCATCACTACAAAGACTGGATTCTCCACCATCGATCGGCTCAGCATGGTTTGGATCTCATTGGTCATCGACGGAGAGTCCGCATCTTTGAAGCTATGATTCGCCGTACCCTGCACGATTCTGTGCAGCGAGGTCGCGTGGGGATGCGATGCGAGGACCAACTAAGCCTAGAATGCCTGGATCGTAGAAGGAAGCGGCCCCATGGATCAAATGAGTCCACACATATCATCGCCACTCGACCGGAGTCCTTTCATGTCTCCGAAGCCTTGCCTTGGAAGGCCGAGAGTTGAAAGGATCAAATGCAAGCACTGCTGTGCATGTGCTGTGGGGCTATGATCCTGTAAATTCGAGCAGGGACCAGGGACTCCTGTGCACGGCATTGGCACGCGCACTCGGGGAGTCAGGTGTCCGCTGCCGGCGGGTGCGGCCGCGATGCCTGGCCGCTGAGGAAGCGAATTCGGAATCGGAATTCAGGGCATCCGAGAAACTCCGCTCCGGAGTCAAAACTCGGATGGATCTACTACGCGCTACCTCATCACTTCGCAGACGTTGCGTGACTTCACTGACATCGCGGCATCCGAGCTTTGACGGGACGACTTCGTAGGAATGCCCCTGATTACAAAGATTACAAAACCCCAGTCGCAGGCAGGCTCGTAATTCGCTGTACAAACAGGTGTGCGTGCTACCTGCTGCGACAAACTGGCGGCACCATGCTGTACCCAAAATTAGAGATGTCTGGCCTTGTAGCAAAAGGCTTGCAGATCAGCTCTGCTGACTTTCCCTTTCGCTCCCTGATCACAATTTCTCGGGTTGTCGTCTCAAGTGTCAAGTTGATCTGCGTAGCGATGCAATGCCAGGTTGAACGAATTCCGAGTCAGATCAATTTGTACAGCTGTGCCGGAGGCGTCCAGCCCATCTTGCCTCGGACAGGCGGCTCAACCGTCTGGCTGGATTGGGGTAGGCGGGGGGTTACTGGTTGCTGCACGAGCCTGAAAGCTCTTGCAAGTTTTGCCGGAGCTGATGGGAAGCCCAAAAGCGATGACAACAACAGCAAGCGCCACCCAAGCAGACCGTTTGAGACAAGTTGCGGCAGCATCCTTAGCTTGCTCCAGGGCCAATTTTTCTTGGCAACCGTAAATTGTCCATTAGTTCATGGTAAGTAAGAGCTAGCATTGGGTTAGAAGCAAAAGTCACCCCTCTTAGCAAAGGAATTTCACTCACAGTGAAAAATTTCACCATTCTGGTCAATGGGCACCACCAACAAAAGGGCTGCATTCACAAAGGATCCGAGTCAGTAGATCCCCAAACCTACGTCTCTTGCAACCCTGTCGCTGTAGAAATGCACAGAGATGTTGCTGAGGAGTGTCTCAACCTGGCGTAGAACCCGAGGTCACGCAAACTTCGTGCGAAGACAACGTGCAGACGTGACATGCTCATCTGAACTTGTCTTGCATGGGCTGCACCTTCTGCTTGGCAACCTCTAGCTCCTTCTCGTTGCTGCAACTCCTCAGGAAGCCCTGCTTGACTTTAAACTTTAATCTGTGAGTCATGCGAGACGTGAAGATACGCGAGGCGGCCATTGCGAGACAAGGAACAGTGCAATTTGCAATGGCGTATCAGCCTTGTGCGAGATTGCAACACTGAGCAAATCGGTTGGCTCCAGATAACAACAGTGACAAACCGGGAAGATGCTTGCAACTTGTCGCGCCTCCCGTGCTACACCGTTCCGGAGGACGTCGAAATGGGCACTTGCTCTCCCACGGATCCGGACTTTGCAGTCATCCGTGGCAATTGCACGCATATTGCCTTCGGGTGCCGGGGTGGAAAGATACATACCGGTGAGAGTGCGAGCATGCAAAGAAAAACCAAAGGACTCGAAAGGCATGCAGAAGGCAAAGGCGGTGCACTAAGAGCATTCCAAGAAACAGCCCTCTCGGCCGATGAGGCGAGGGACGAGATCGAAGTCTTTATGTTTCTCACTGTTGTAGCCGACGAAGGAGAACCTAGAGACTCGACATGATCTCTTCCAGCTCAAGTCGCGCTTGATCGTCTTTGGGAAGATGCTCCCTCAAAGATACAGCTCGCCAAGAAGCTTGCAGGTTGCTTTGCGTGACACACCTCACGTGACTGGTCCAATCAACACAGACCTGATAAACAGAATGTCTGTGAGGGAAAGGTGTCAAGAAAAAGTCAATGCCAATTGCGGCCAGGAACCACTCTGGCCACCTGCACTGCCTGCTCCACCAAGGCAGTGCAGTCAATATGATTTGCTCGCATTTCACGGGCGCACTCTGCCAAGCTCTACAGGTTCGTAGCGGGCAAGCCTTGCGCGGTTTGCCCAACACAAGGCCCTGGCGGAAGTGGCTGTAGTTCCGACAGCCTGAGGGGAACGACAAAGACTTCCTGTCGCCATCCCTCGGTTCTTCTGCAGTGCTGCAGGCACGAGACGGCTCTTTCTGCTTCTTCTTGGCAGCTTTTGCAGACTTCGGCTTCTGGTTGCTTTGGGGAGCAGATGTCCTGTTCAGCACGTGCAACTTCAGCAAGCACGCGAAAGCACCTTGTGCAATCGAGCGCCCGACTTTGTGGCGGCCGCTCTACGCTTGTGGATTGAGCCGTGGCTGCAGGTAGGATCCTGCCATGAGAATGCCAACAGAAGCGCAGTCGCAGCACAAACTGCATTCGCAAAATCAGTGGTGGAGCAAGTCTCGCGTCGCATCGTCCGTGCAACCAGTCGCGCGAGCGCAGGCACGATGGCTACTGGATGTGCGTTTCCGGCCAGACGCATTCCGACTTCTGTGGAAATCTGGGGGAGCCTGGGCGAAAAGAGCTGAGGCTCAAAGCTTCAAGCAGCAGCGCTCGCCCACTCCGAGCATCATGGGCATCACGCGGAGTTTCGAGAAGACGCCGCGCAGATAACTGGCTCGTAGAGCTCACACAAAATGCGCGGGTTGAGGAGGAAGGAGTGGTCATAATATCGGTGAATGTATCCAGAAAACATGAGTCCTGTTCGGGCAGATCAGCTGTAGCATCCGAAGCCCACAACAATGTCGTGTCGGTCTCGTCCGAAGTCTGAGTCAACCTCGGCAAGATGAAAATTGACGTTTGGAGAAACTCACAAGCCTCTGCCGGCGAGACCACAGTAGTCCAAACCCTACACGACTAGAAACCGTTCCACGCCCTCCAAAGGTCCAACGACTTGCCAGGACGACTTGCAGCATTCCAGCCCTTGAGGCGAGCGGCTCGCTGCATTTGGTGGACATCACGGGGAACGAGGTCTTCTTGCAGAACTCGAGCTTTCGAGCGAGTCTAAGTGCAAAATGCAAGCAGCACTGCGGTGCGAACACGAACTACATCCAAACATGCGCACGGAACTCTGGCGAGAGCTTAGTTTATGCAAATGAAAGCAGCATCCAATGGACGGGGCACGAGAGTGGCGAGAACATAATTTTGAGGAACATCGCGCAAAAATAGTAGCCCACCCACCCACGCACTCACCCTGCAAAGAATTGTCCTCTGTCAGCGTTTTGAACTGGTGACCCCAACATCAAGGAAACGTTCAGCCTCTCTCAGAAGGTTGGCGGATGCATCATTGCTGCATGAAGTTTGTCCGTGTTTGCGCATTGAACACAAAGAGGATCTCCCTTGGTGGCTAGCTTCATCTGCGATCCGTTCGGCATGCGGCAAGGAGCCCACTGGATTGGTTAACTTGGTTACAAACGACCTTGGAGCCAACTGTTGTTTGGTACTTGGCCTCACATTAACAGGCCTCTGAAAGAAGAAGCTCGAAGGAAAAGTCTGGTCAGGCAATAACGCACTTACCACCTCAAGCGGGCCAGTGCAAGACAAGAAGGCCAATCGAGGCCTCCCTTTTCCCGGTTTCTGTTTAAACCCCAGGTCGACCCAGCTGAGGTCATTTGATATAGTGTTCTTCTTCCCGGCTTTCTCCGACCCTCATACTCTGTAGTCTCTTGTCATTATCGTCCTACGAAACCAGGCAGCCAGGAGCTGAGGCAGACAGCCACTAGATCAGCAGAAGAACGGCAACTCGAGGCCGGGAGGAGGTCGGATGCAGAAGGGCCGCACCTGTCGCTGCAGCTAATTACGCGGAGCTACGCGGAGCTACGCGGAGCTACGCTGCTCTGCTGCTCTCAAAAGTCACCGGCTGGAGAGTTCTCTCACAGGCGCAGGCTCCTCCTTCGTCCCACAACGAGGCTGCTGGCCCAGTAGGCTTCCGCGACCGGTCAGTTCCTGACATAGGGCATCTGGGATTCTCGCAACGAACCTCGCTAGTTCAACATCAAATGCAAGTGAACCAAGAGATGGAGAGACAAGCGTTGTCCTGCAGAAGGCTCAGGTATGCAGCTCCGTCGTTAAAACATTCCTTCGCACAGGGGCAAGACTGCGGAATGGCACTAGGGCCTAGGGGCAGGGATTTCTGCTTTCACATCTCTTGCCTCGACTTGGTCTAACAGCAGCTTCGGGGACAAGTAAAAGCTGCTCTCTAGCAGATTGTAGGAGGCATGGGCGTTGCCAAGAGCCATGGCACGATGTTGAAAGGCTGAGCCAAAAGCTTCATTGTCCGGAACGCAACAATCAAGCGATTGCTTGCACACTGACAGCTCTGGTCTTGCTGGTCGGAGCTGGCGCACCTTTGGCATAGCCCACTGCGAACGGATGTGAACCCATTGATGCCTGATCAACAGCTTGGCTGCGACGTGTCTTTGGGTGCAGCTGTAACGGTAACGATCGTGCAGCAACGTGTTGCAATGCCGTGGCAGACGGCTCAAGGCTGTTGCATTCCAAGTCCACCAACCCGACCTCAGAAGTTTGCATGCGCTGAGATGCTTTGAGCCACCACCTTGCGTCCTTCGAGGTCCAAAGTCACCGAGGCCGGAGCCCATCCCAAAGGGCACCCCTGGGTCCAGAGAGCCTCTGAGCCGACAATTTGACATGGCAATACGACATCGTAGCGGAGTACTCCGCTGCAAGTTGTCGCCTCGTGGTCCATGCTTGAGTAATAGATGGTAGCAGAGCCAGATCTCAAAGCACCTTACAATGTCATTCAGCTCTTTCTGTCCTCCTGCAGCCGCGTGCGACTTCCTCGCGCGTCCACCGAGCCTGCCGGACAAGTCGTCCCACATCTTCCGAGGACGTGTGCCGCCTCAGAGGCATTCTCCAGTCTTTGGCAAGGGACATTAGTGCAGAGCCGGATGCCGAGGCTAGCACGGATCCATCGTTGCAGAAGATCGTCATGTTGCCCAGCGTGCCGCTGGGGCATGGCCTGGAGCAGAAATCCACGGTGCAAAAAAAGTAACGAGAAACTCCCTCGCATCAAGGCGTCGGCCCAGCACCAAACTCGCCTGGCTTGCACTGAACCACAGCATGCCGCTCTGCGTGAACTTGAGGCTACGGGTATCAGGCAGCTAAAGGTGACTCCGACTGTGTCTGACTCCTTAAGCGTTAGGGTGCTGATGCTTCAATGCTTGGGGTCTCCGACATACTGACGCAGCGGAGCCGGCAACAGAAAAAATCCCTAGCGGGTGCATGGACTTCTTGGAAAGTCGCTTGAATAGCGACGAAACAAACTGGTGCCCAGAACTTTCGCTGTCCATTATAATTATACATAACAAAGATCAACTGTCATACTCGAGCAAGATCAATCAACGAACCGGCATGTCAGTCGCAGGCTTCTAGTTGGGTCTCTGCCGGGGGATTAAGTTCAGAAGAGACGCCATGCCGCGTCGGTGGATACTTCACCTGCGGTTGAAGTGACAAGTCATATGCCAAGACCACACATTAACGAGCCATGCAATCTGATGTCAGATGCTGGCAGGAATTATTTTCATGAAGTCAAGCCTCCCGTGCTTGAGCAGCTGATCAAGCCAAGCCAAGCAGACTTCATGGGTTTCCAAAATGCAGAATTACAGCAACACGCGAAACGGACCATTGCTACTCTGAGGTTACAATACTTGTTGCGACCCATGAAGGCTGTTTGGGGATGCTTGCTCAGGCACCCCACAGAGGGTTTCGCCGGCGACAAGACTCTGCAAAACCGATGTGCAAGGTATGCCCACTTGGTCTTCTAGCACAACCCCTGTGTCTTGGAAAACCACAGGGCTGCCGGCCAAACACTCCTTGTCATTCCCACACCATCTGCCAGCTCTGCAAATGTGCTGAAACCGTACCTGTGTTTGCGCCTGGCTGTACTACCCTAATTACCTGTTGAACGGCAAAAGAGTGCCCTCTGAAGCGACACGAAGACTGCATGTGCGAAGAAGTCCCACAGCATGCGATTCCTGCTAAACCGTGCTTCAAAAAAACAGCAGATGCATGTGGCTCAGGTTCCCAAAAAACACCATGTGCAAATTGCCACGGGCTTGCCCCGTCACAACTCTTCATTATTAATCGCTCTCAGTGAGGATCGCGATCAGCTGAAAGCTCCTGCAATCCCAACTGCTCAACAAGAACACTTGGGAGGCTCAAACAGCGACGATCGTGCCTTCTCAAACTGCAGGCCTCGTGCGGGCTTCTACCTCAAAGAATGGCGGCACCGCACCGGGGAGTTCAAGCTGCAAGAACAAGAGGGTGTCGCGAAAGTCTACGGTCTGGAGGTTAGGGCTGGTGGAAGCCCCACATGGTGCACCGCACGACTCTTCGGAGGTTAGTTATTCCAGAGGAGCGGCAGGACCCAGCGCTTGCTTTCGCGGCCCTTCTGTGCGGGTGCGGCTGGTCGCGGCAGGCAACCTGTCAAAAGGTTGCAGGCCAGGCTGTGTATCGTGATCCGAAAATGATGGCTCCAAAAGATCATTAAGCTTATTGGGCCGCCTTCCTCCTGTCGTCCCATGACGGGACCTGTCTGCCTTCGACGGTCGACACAGTAAGGGGCGCTGTGATTGCTGCCAGAAATGAAACATCGATTCGACAAGGTCGGGCGTCCTCGAAAGCAGCGCCAGGAGAGGGTCAAAGTCCGCGGAGTTCCCTGCGAGTCCGGAGCAACCATACGCCAGAAGCAACTTAGTTGCACTATGCTTTCCAGGTGCATGAAGTGTTTCCTGAAACGCAATCTCAGACACTCTGCAGTTGGTCTATTGGCAGAATCAGCTTGCAAGACAGGATCCCACCTGGATCCACGGCCGCCCGTGCCTGTGCTGGACCGGGTCAACATGACTCGAGATTCAATCTCATAGTAAGCCATTGCCAAATCTAAGTAATGCGAGGTACCCAGGCGAGTGCAGCAGCGGACTGCAACGCATTTGCAGCTGCTGCATGTTCTTGCGCGGAGATGGCAGCCTGCTGGATGCTGCAAGATGATGCTGCTGATGCACAATGGCAAGTCGAGCATGATCAAGCAAGCAAAAAAAAAATGGAGCTACTGGTACTTGCATGCTCCAACATGGAAAACTCGTCTGTACAACAGATGTGCATACGCATGGAGATAGATAGACAGACACCTCAGAGACAGAAAGATAAGTAGATAGATAGTTGGATATAACAGATGGATGGATGGATGGATAGATAGATAGACAGACAGACAGACGGAAAGTTAGAAAGTTAAACATTTAGATAGACAGATAGATAGATAGATAGATAGATAGATAGACAGTAAGGTAGCCAATACCTGTAGCTAGACAGTTAGGTACCTACTTAGTTGGATAGCTAGCTAGAGATATATAGATAGATAGATAGGTAGATAGATAGATAGATAGATAGATATGCACAATCTTTCCCTCCATTCATCCACCGATCCATACGGACATATGTGTGCTTTCTTCCGTTCGAGCTCTTTCTTGGCTGCATTATGTACTATGTCATGTCATGTTGCTTTTTACTAAGCTATATTAGAATGGAAATAGGTTGAACTGTTGCCGTCTACTATAACATGTCACAGTAGCTCATGTTTCTTGTTTCATTGCTGCGTAAAATAGCCAGGCTTAGTGCAGAAGAGTAAAGTATGGCATATGAACCTCAGTGCTGGTGGCGCTAGTGCGCAACATCTTGAGACCGAAGTCAGGACAGAGTTTCAACAGACCGAGCTGCTGAGGCACATTGTCAAGACCCCAGCCCGGTGAGTTTTCAACGCGGCCAAGAAGCTGCTGTAGCTGCGGCTAGCAGCTGTTCACTGCTGAGCTCCTGGTTTGCCGGCGCATCCTCAGCATTGCACTCTGGAGCGCTCTGGATGTGTTCGTAAATCATCTCTGCTTTTCGTGGGCACATCAGCGAGCACCATACTGAGAGGACCACATACTCCTCGTCCGGCCATGACAGCGCCGGGCTGTCGCAGCCTGAACAAAGTGCGATTCATACATGCCGAAGAGGCATCAAACCCGTCAATTGGGCACCTGGGACTCTTGTCAGAGGCGTCTGGCCAGGCAGAGGCACCTAGACATATACTGACGTGTGACCGAAGGCCCCAGTTCTCGGAGTAGAAGCGAGCCGATCTGAACTGCGTGTTGCTGTGTCAACACTTGGCAGAGGACCTTCATGGGCAAACTCGACGGCGAAGTCAGCATGTTCTCTTTGTACGCCTTCGGAAGGGCAATTTGAGCTTCACACAACAGAAAGCTTGCAAACCCGCTGTTGAGTTGGCAAGGCATAAGTACAGATTTCCATTAGGGACCAACGCAGACAAGTCTGAGCAACCGCCAGAACTTCCAGAACCCAAACCGGTGCAAAGCACAACGGCAATCAGCAGGAACTCTCTGAGCCTTCTTGGGCGTGGTGAAGATGTCCGGCGAGTCTGGCGAAGCAAGAAGCGAACAGCTTCAAGTGACAATGCAGCCTCCCTTGCCTCCAAGATCCCTGTTAGACAGGTCTTGGAGCACTCGGGGCTGCAGCCCTGGAGGCGCGCGGACAGAATCCTGCATCCGGCCGATCTTTTTCGGTGAAGGTCGTTGGGAGACCGAACGACCGAACTTCATCACAAAGAGGCTTTGTCCGAGCCTTTTTGGGCGTCTTGAAGGTCTCCGGAGAGTCTGACGGTGACCAGCGGGGCAACTGATAACTGATGTTTATGTTGCCATCTTGTCATCTTGTCCCTTGCACCTGCTCCAGGATCCATGTACACTTCCTGGCAACGCGATACCAGATTGCATCGAGTTCTGCTGCCGGCTCCACGCAGAACATCGAAACCGCCCCGGCAGCTGAGTTCATGGCATTTTCGATTCGGTTCTCATCCTGGACCTTCTGCCAGCGAACTAGCCAGCTCTGATCTGGGGGAGCGCTGTTATCGTTTGGGGCCAGGTCCTGGAACTGTCGAAGCTCTGCTCGTCCGTGGGCATGCCGGCAGCGCTCACCTCTCCGCACGGCTTCAGTGCAAAGCAGGAAACTGCCATGTCAGTAAGACGCCTTTCTTACAGTGACCGCGGGCGAAGAAGTTGCACAGCCTCAGAAGGCACGGCACTGGGGGAAGCAAATTACGTGCAGACAAAGAGAAAGCGAAGTGAGCGAGCGACGGAGGGGTGAGAGGAGAGGCATGCACTGCCGCCATGCAGCTGTGTCTTGTAGACGCTTGGACTGACCCGAAGCTCTTGCTCGCCGTGAGCAAACTTGCAGTCAGCCTGCATCGCAGCGGAGCTGGGCCATCAAGTGCCAAATCCCGGAACAGCGCGGACAAACCAATGCCTCCGCACACATCCCACCTCAACATTGCACAAGACAGACAACATAGACTTACGACTTACGAAAATAATGCCGAGACCTCCATCCAATCCAAAAACCCACGAAAAGACAAGACACGAGAAAAGGCACGGCAAATGGCTGTCTTCCTGAGTGATGCAACGATACAACGGTCGTATTCAGGATCACGAGTCATGTCAACGGGCTAGCAGCGCTACTGCAGCCAATGCTCGCCAGATCTGGTGGTGCTCGCAGCTCGTCGAGAGAATGCGCAAAGCGACAGCTACTCTCCCTGCAGGAGCCCCTGACAAGGCAGGGCAATGCACGAGTGCTTGCAAGATGCAGTGCCGATACAGCATGAAGAAGGCTTGCCGCCTCTGGAATTGAATGCACATTTTCGTTTTGTTGAGCTGCGCCACCTCAACATGCGAGATCAAAACGCCATCCAGCCTGTCGTGACAGAGAGCGACAGTACGTGCATCCCAAGTGCGACAATGTGATTCGACGAAGTCTCCATGGCCGGGTCGCTTCCCATCGTGCCTGCAGGACTGTCCTCTTCTTGCTGCACCCAGGTGCCTCAGATCCCTGAGCCTGGAGAGGGCGCTGGCTGCAGAAACCTAGCGGACCTCCCTTCAGAGCCAAGGCTGCGAGGGGTCGGGAACGGTCAGAAGGATGCGGCTCGGCCCAGGGATGCTCACACGGAAAATGTCCCTTCCTCGAAGTACTCGTCCCTGACGAATCCCGACTCGCAGGGTCCTCAGTCGTCCCCAAATCTTGAACTCGGTGGAGCAACGGCCTATGGGGCTAGACTTTGGAGAGCAATTGAGGTGCTGACGCAAACACCTGCCCCCAGCCACTTGGATACCAGTGGACGTGCAAACTACCTGGGCCGGATCGGAGCGGAATCCCTGTGCTTTGCTGATCCTCACGTGTTGCCGAGTTGCAGAGACGGACCCCTTGTGCGGAAAAGGACATTCCAAAGTGCCTCAATAGGGCAGTCATGGCAGGGTATACTCGACTCCGAGGCGCTGGGGCAAGAAGAACACGGCCATGCTGCAGACTTAGCATCAGACGGGTAAGCCCAAAGGTCAGGGATTCATAATTCATGAAGGCGCCAGCAGACCTTGAAGTCCAACAACACAGCAATGGTCGTACTCTTTGCGCGGCACAAAAGCTGCAAGAGCTGCAGAATACGAGATTGTCCTCCGAGGGCTGAACTGCAAAGTGCCACCTTGGCAAGGTGCCTTCCGAACATAGCAGGAGGAGCCTTGAGCGGCGCAAACACAGCTCCGTCGAGGGAATCCGGTCCGGACCCAGGGTCGTTGCCGCATCTCCTGTTTGTGTTGGCGATGAGGCCTTTGCGATCGATAAACATGCGAGAAAAGCCCTTCTGAAACTGCAAAGTCCACCTCCGCCGTTCTTGGTGGACCAGCCTCGAGTCAGAGGACTCAACCTAGATAATCTCCTTAAAGAAGGGACAGTTGCGTTGACTTGAGAGATCTGCGTTCCGGATCAGGAAGTCCTCGAAACAGCTCCGGCTCCTGAAAAGTCAAGTCAGGAGTGAGCCGAAGGTCGGCTCCAAAACTTCTATAGCTTACCCAAATACCGTAGACGCTGCAATAACCTGGTTCTTTTCACGAGGCCTTCCCAAGTTTTACACTAGTAGAGCTGTTTCGCCCCCGCGGTGTCCCCGTGCAGGGAACAGATGCGTTCACAGGGAGCGTAAGTGTACCTGCCATCTCTGCAAGTCGGAGGCTTCAGTGGCAAGAGGAGGCAATGTCTATGCCGGTGCCCGATGCAGTTGTCGGTGTTGCAGATGGCCCTGCATTCGCCATGTTCCAAGTCCTGCGCTTGTGCGGGAAGCAGCAAGGCAGGCACAGAACATAAATGAGGAATTGCAGATTCGACGAGCGGTCCCGTCGCGAACGTCCGCGAATGGGAAGCATGGCATTCGTCATCTGAGCAGCGTGCTCAGGCGGTGTGATGATACAACCGCATATCAATGTTTCTCTTGTGCTGGATTGCCCATAATGCTTTGCGCCGCACACATTCACCATCGCCAAAACGTTCAAAAGCAGCAGGAGCTGTCGCATCCTCTCAATGACAGAATACATTGCAATCTGATCTAGCATCTGACATGCCCCAACCTGCTGACCATTAACAAGATGAAGCCATATCACCAGCCAGAGGGCCTCTAAAGTCAGAGCAGACAAAGATACAGCGTAGCGAGTTTGAAGCTGTGCCGGATGGCACTGTCCGTCTTGCAGCACTTGCGAACACTTCTAGGACGCCCGGAATGCAGTCGCAGTCAGTCGCGTGCCGCCTTGAAAGCCCCGCGCAGCGGGCGCATGTCATGCAATCAGCCACAACCCAGCAGCTGCCGGTGCACCTCCCAGCTGTGATATGGCAAAAAAGCTCCAGCCGCAGATCTATTCTTGCATTACCCCTCCCGTCTGCACCGTCTATTAGTTACTGATTCGAAAGGAAACCGGCGAGATCGATGACAAGCATGCCCCTCGCCTGCACCCCTCCTGGCTGAGCGACGCTTCATGACGTTCACTGCGAGCCCAAAGCCAACGAGTAGCTTCGACTGCTCAGGCGACCAACATGGTACCGGATGGGAACTTGGGGTTTGGCTTCTGAAGCTCAGACCCGAACCAGTCATATTGGAACACGGACGGCATGTCGGGTGACATTCTCACATGCTGTATACATAGATTGAATCTCATTTGATGTTAGCAAGCTGACCTTTTAGCATATCGGGCAGGGCAGTTGGATGTGAAAGCAGTTTTCGCCCGACGCGCTGCTTGGTCAGAACCCGCATGGCAGAGCGTGTGAAATGACCGATCCGTTCTTCCGACTAAGACTGCATTTCGTGCGACCGTCGAGAATTGTGCAGGACGGGCCCGTAAGAACTCTGTGAGTCAACGCCTCCTCGTTGCGTCTCTTCAAGGTGTCAATGCCGCCGTGAACTCCTCCGCTTTCCCGTGGTGGGGAAGGGCGCCAAGACATCGTTCTCATACATCGTTCTCATTGCAGGACTCTGACCCCGGGTCTCATAGTTTCCCAACTCCACTCGACATTGCTAGGTTCTGAAGAACTGGATGTTGAGCATGTAGCCATACTCACCGAGCTTTGCCTTGGTGCCACAGCTGGACAGCCTCTTCAAAACATCCTGAGCATTGTTGAGTGGCCAACGACGGTCGTTGACTCTGGGAAGGTTAGTTCGTCACCATGAAAGCAAGCCACCTCGAAGCTGTCTCTTTGGGAGACACCGTTATCACCACCCTCTTCTGCCGGCCTTTCCGCTCGCTTTCCCAGGCAGACGCACCCCATTTAGAAAAGTGCCATTCGTCGACCTTGGCCAGAAAAACCGACGGCTCTTGACACTGACGAGATTGCGAGTTCCGGACAGGTCGACGATGTACAAAGCGCCGCGGCTTGGTACCAGCTCCTGACCAGAATCGAAGAAAGCTGAAAGCTCCCACGCAAAAACCCGACAAATGAAGCCGAGGACGGATCGAAGCGCGCGTGGGTCCTGGATGAGAAGTATGAAGGCCAAAACGCCACGAAGGGATGCCAGAAGGCTTGCCCTGGCCTCGACATGACGGCACCTCTGATGATGAGATCACTGGAGGCATCAGATCCTGCAGATCGGGCTGGGAGAGACAAGCGGCTTTCAGGGACGAAGCATCCGATGCACCATGACCCGACTCGAAGCGCGGGGTGTGGTTATCTGATGAAGCCCTGTCCTAGCACAACTTGTAGCTTGTCGCCGCCCAAGTTGAAGGAGCCCTGCCTGCTTCTCAAAGACCGGTAAAGTTGCTCACAAGCCGTCAGCTGCCGATAGCAACAGGCACCTCAGGCCCGGCACCATCGGAGAAAGCACCAGCTTGGCGGAAGTGCAAGGCTCCTCCAAGTCCATCTTACAGTCTGCAGGGCCAGACAGTCTCCAATTCGGAAGTGCACAGCTCATGCGGCTCCTGCGCTAGAAGGCCTGCCAAGGCAACTTCTGCGCAAAGAGAGAGCAACACAGCTTTGCGCGAAACTCGTGAGAACGTCAGCTTTCCCGGGTGCCTTGCACCTTTGCCTCGTTGACTCCCCACTTGCAATGTGTGATAGCTCGTCGAAGGAGCTCTTCCGCCTTCTCCACCTGCACTCAAAGGGAGTGCCAGTCGACAAGCTGCTGCCTTGCCATGGCCTCGCCTGGGCTGGTGTGCCGGAAAGTGTCGCCTTCACAGCTTACGCAAGTCTTGTGGAGGCAGAGTCACAGCACACACGCCTGCGAGAATTCTGCATCCCACTCCAGCTCTGTGATGCCTGCTGATTCAGCAAGTATGCGCCTTCGGGGCCGGAAAGCTTGAATAAACAACACTGGAAGCGCTCAGAGCCCAGCGAACATGGCCTTGTGCTTTCTGTCATGAAGGATCGCAGCTGACCCTGAGAAGTAGGACCGAAGCTGACGAATCTGTTAATTGACATCAGGTGCCATGGAGGCAGCGACCCTTGGGATCTCCACCAAGCTGCTGACCTGAAGCGCAGCGTGGTTGTGTGAAGTCCGATCGAACCCAATTTCGCCTGGTTCACGTCGAGGTTTGAGAAGTTCATCTCCTTCGCACTCAAAAGGCAACATCAGAAACACCCAACTGATCAGCAGAACTCAAACTCTCAGAGGCTAGTCTTGATTCCAAAATACCGCAAATTGGCGGTCAACTCAATACTACTTCAGGCAGCTGCAGGTCTGCATACAACATGAAAATACTTTGACAGAAATACACGTCTGTAATACACAGCCGTGCAACATGCCACTGCAAAAAACATGGCCTGACAATCTGCTCGGGGGCGGCAGTGAATGCGGAAGTTGCAAAACGATGGGAGCAACACAGTGCTCTTCAGCTTCACCGAAGCACCACATGCGCTCCGCCACTCAGCTCAAGGCGCATAATTCGGAATCATGCATACTTTGGTACTGGCTCACTCCACACCTCCACTGCTCGCGGGGCTCACACAAGATGCTGGCGATACGTAGCCGCAGCACGGCCACCAGGGTTTGCGACAGATGTGGCAACACGATCGGGGTTTAGGGTTTAAGGTTCAGCAGCTCCCGATCGAGCAGGTTTATAGTAGAGTGGCGTTTACGGTTTAGAAATAACACCCACCCTTAGAATCCCACAACATTGAGAAAATACAAAGTTCTTTCATTCTGTTAAATGAACCCCATTCATGCCCTAAAGCCTACAAGCCAACCCAGTAGGCCCTAAACTCTAAAGGCCAACCCGGGCCCTAAACTCTAAAGGCCACCCCAGTAAGGCTCTAAACATTGCCTGCTAACTCAAAGTAGGCCTCAAACAATGTGCTTATCGCTTACAAGGTTAAATTCGGCAAGTAAAAAGTTTCGGACTTTTAAAAGTTAATTCAACACATCTAAAGTCCCGATCACGATATCGCTTCATGATAGCAAGGACAGCTATCAAGTATGAGCTTCTTGCACGAAGTTCGAAAGCTCAGCTCCACCGAATCCCGAAGCTTTACACAGTGTGATCGTTCGCCATAGCTTACTTCCACAATGCCTGCCAAAGTGGCATCTTTACATTACCTTCTTGAGTGTTGATTCGGGCCTTGTCTACGAAGATTCGGGCCTTGTCCACGAAGATCCGGGCCTTGTCAGCGACATGGCCTTGTCAACGAAGATACAAAATGGCGCTTCTAAGCCCCATGTCCCCGTAACACAACAAAATTGCGCGTCGGAGCCCCCACTTCCCCGTAACGAAATGGCGCTTCTGACCCCCAAGTCTCCGTGACAAAATGGCGTTTCTGAGCCCAAAGCCCCCGTAGCAAAATGGCGCTTTTGAGCCCACATCCGCGTAACAAAATAGCGCTTCTGAGCCCCAAATCTCCGTATCGAAATGGCGCTTCTGAGCCCTAAAACAAAAACCCTATGGCCGAAACCCAAAAGCAGAAACCCTATGGCCGCAACCCTAAGGCGGAAACCCTACCATGTCAGCGAAGTGGCCTTGCCAACGAAGGTTTGGGCCTTGTCCAACTACGATTTGGCCGATTTCGGCCTTATCCAACGAAGATCATTAGAATCATTAGGGTTTAGTGAGTTTAGTGTTCATATGGTAGAGGTGTAGGGTTTAGGGTTTACGGGTTTAGGGTTTAGGGGTTTAGGGTCTGGGGTTTGAGTTTTTTTTTGAATGCCTTTTTCCGTCCGCTAATGCAGCTGCAGCTAAATTCAGAAATCCGCACTTACGGAAAGAAACTTTACCCTTTGCTCTCTCAGTTCTTCTTCATCCCGGACCCTTCCGATTGTTGTTGTACTTCAGCATCTTTGGTGACAACAACATCTTCGTCTTCGTGCACACAACCTTCGTCTTGTTGACTCCCATTCAGGACTGTGTCTGGTGCATGCACTTGTATCCCTGCCGTCCCTGCCCATAGGTGAAGCCCTTCTGCTTTTGGCCAAAACCAACAAACATGAAAAAACACAGCGAAAACAACCAGGCGGAAGGCACGAAGCGAGACAGCTTGCTCCGGTGGGAGTTGCAGACGACGTCGCCCTTAGTTAAAGGGCCGTCCGTCCTTGAACTCCAAACAGAACAAGCGGGATGATCAAAAAAAATAAGGCGCCGGCATCATCCCACAGCACGTGGTGCCCCAGCACTTCCTTAGCCCTGCGAAGTCCGCGATTTCGTAGCTCACGAAAGAGACGCAAACCACGCTGGCCCCTGCCGATTGGGGTTTAATGTTTAGGGTTTGGTGTGACTGCGGAGTCGCGAACGAGTGACCACTCCAGACGTAGCGACACCGCCGATGCCCGGCGACTTTCAGGGTTCCATATCGCGCCAGCGAGCCTGGAAGGTGGAGGGCGTGAACAGCAGCTGAAGCCGCTAATGGGCGTTCTCCAGGTTACTCATGCTGCTCAAGAGCCAGGCTGCCGTTGGGCATTGGTGACACCGCCAACCGTTGTATTCATACACTTGACACGGTGGTGGTGCCACGCCCTGAGACGACGAGCTGCGGCCACACAATTGCTAGGGCCGAGCCTCGCTGTCCTTGAGCAGGGCATTCCGCCTGCTAGCACCCCGTGCCACCCCGCACGGTCAGCGACCCACGGACCAACCGGTTCAAGTTCGACCGGCGGTCTCGGCCATCCGCCTGTGCTTCTGGGGGCAACTCTCTCCTGCAAACTCCACCTGGTTACGAGGCGGTGGCGAACCGTAGTCAGGCCGGGCCTCCAAAGCTACATCTGCTCCCTGTGCCGGCAGCGGCAGTGGTTCCTCCTTTCACAAAATATGCACCACACACAGGACACGCCAGCAGTCTCGAACATCAGAGCTGCATATGGTGCCCGAAGCAGCAAGAAGCTCCTCATGCTCGGACGGTTCGGTAGCATATGCCTCCTAACGATGGTTACGACCCAGCGTGGATTCATTGCTACAACCGACAGGCACCAAGTTGCCAGCGTCCACGCACCTGCAAACCGTCGAGACCGCGAAGACATGCCGAGAGTACAGAGCAAGTGTTTGCAGCGGCCTTCGCTGCCTTCGGTGGGAGAGTGTAGTTGTACATCGGGCTCGTCCGCCGATCCAGTACCGCGAGCTGTGCGGCTCGCGGCTGCGCCAGGAAACGCAGGACAGCCGTTCTGCGAACCTGTACAGCAAGGCACCTCGAGGCGCAGAGGGTCAGCCAGTACTCGCTTGAAGCACCGATCACCAGGACCGTGACTCCACACACATGTGGTTGCCAGCCGTGGAATAGAATCCAGAGAATACGGCGACAGTTGCGAAAGGTTCCTGCAGTACTCCGGTGTAGTCACGACCAGTTGCCTTCTCCCCCACTCCACACACCCCCCCTGCTCTTCCTGCACCGGCGGAAGCGCTCGCGCCAGCTCGGCGCTGGACCTGTTGGCATCAATAAGTTGAGTGACGCGGGCACATCTTACACGAGGCGCACCACTGGTCACTGCCGATATCTCGGGGCCATCATCGGCCTCTGCAGCCTCGGCCTTTAGTGGCCAAGATGCTTCGGCCAATTCCCTCGGAATGTCTTGGGATTTTGAATTGCGACATGCCGCCGGACAGCAATTGAACCCTCAGTCTTCCCGATGGATGCCTTGCATGGCCAAGACTTGTTCCTTCTCTTCTTGCGTAGCTGCCCCTGCTGAGGCAACTAAAGGTGTATGCTCGCCATGCAGTTGGTCCTGCATGGCTTCTCGAGGCAGACCTTGCCTGAGGACTAACTCGAGAGCCACGGCTTCATGAATGAAAAAAGCAGTCATGCCTTTCGCCCTGACCCACGATGCTTAACAGCATGGAAAGAGTGTTCTTGAACCAACAATCGGCAACATCAAAAGAGCCAGGACAAGAATCTTCTTCATCACACTGGTCGTTCCAAAGCAAGGCAGCTAGCAGGACGCTTCACTTTCCTTAAGACTTAAGATTCTCACATATTCGCAGGTCCGGGTCCTCTGTTGGAGGTGCTCCAGCTCGGAGCGCCTCCCCAGAGCTGACATGAGAGGAAAACACAGGAAATGCAAGCGAATGCAGACGCCGCAGATGCGCCGGGCCTTGGCATCGTGAGAGAAGCGACATTGATCGCCCCACAGGCAGTCGTTCTTCAGAAAGTGTGTGCACCTTGCAGCTTTCAGCTTCTCGCTCTTCTACATACCCCTGCCAGGAAGCAAGACGCTGGTGCTGCAGGAATGGTATCGTAAGCTATCTGCAGTCTCTGGCAGCGTGGATTCGATATCTCTCGAACAGTTCCGATGAGAGCGGCAGTCTCCTTCGGAAAACTGCCAGAATAGTCGAAGGCAAGTGCGTCTTTCCGCGGTCATGATAGTCAACGGCTAACGGCTGAGTCCTGCCTTTCTTGCTTCTGCTGCTGCCATTGCTACTGCTAGACTCGACAGGGAGCAGCCGCTACCTGCTACTCGATGCCCTCTGCATCTGCATGACTGACAGCACCGATGTGGCCTAAGACTGTCTAAGAGTCCTGGGGATCTGAATGACACATGTACTGGGTTTAAGGCTGGCAGCGCCCTCCAAGATCTCTCCTCCACGGTGCGAGGAGGAGCACGGCGCGGAGGCGGAAAACACCTGAGCACAGCTTTGGAGCTCGTGACAAGCCGGATCCAGGCGATGGGAATCCTGGGTGCTTCGAAACCGAGTCAGGTGCTCTTGCTCAGCTTCTGCTGCCTGAACCGAGTCAAGTTGTTCAAACGATTCCCAGGTTTCGGATAAACACACGAAAAGCCTGACGCAGCCACGAAGGATCTGCTAAGCCCCTCGCCTCTCCCAGATTGCGGGCTTCTGCACGTTCGGTGCGTGCCTGAGCTCTGTCAGCTGAGTGAGCTCAGCCTTCGGAGCGTAATAGCCCGTCTCTGTGCACGGCTCGCTTGCGCACGGGGTCCGAGTTCGGCTGGTTCATGCTGTAAGATCATCACTGATTATAGATCTGGATGCGACAATGGTAAAACTTGCCAGTACCTATCAATCAAGGCCTGACTCTTTCTCGCATAAGCCTCTGCAGTTTTGAGTGGGCAGCAAGTTGGATAAGCAGAAAAGGTGCGTGTGCTGCTTCAGCCAAGAGCTCAGCGAAAGAGGTGAGCTGTTTGCAACACAACAAATTAAAGACTGAGCGCAGCGACCTCAAGATGAGACCGTGGATCCTTCTGAGTATTTTGTCGCAGGCTTCCGATCAGAATATATCTCGGACACATCATGCACAGCCAGCAAGCTTTGCCGCGGCCCCGTGCCGAGATTTTGGTTCGCCCTGTACGCTTCACTTGCCCTCCGAAAAACAGAGGCAGCAACTTAGGCGCCTTGGCGTCTCTCTTTTGCCAGAGCCAAGCGAACGGTCAAGGAATTCGAAGCTCTGTTTCATCCACGCTTTGAAGCGGTGCAACAGGAACTGCTTAAGGAATCCTACATCTTCAGAATTGTGCTGCCTATGCTTCATCCTCTTGCTGCCCTTGCGGTTGTGTGAAGTAGGATTCAAGCGAAAACAACACAAGAATTGCCTGAGCATGCGGGTCTTGTGCTACGCGCTGCCCAGTGCTGGAAATGCACCGAAGTGGTTTCACTGGTGGCACAAAAATCGGAAGGCCTGAGGCCCATGTTTTTGACGTTCATGCTCAGAAACGGAATTGAGACAGTCACCGGTTCAGGTTTGTGTGCGAGTCTATCAACGAAACTTTGTGGGGTCCGTTTCAGCATAGAAGCTTCGCTAAATCTTGTAGGACTTTAGGCAATACCTCGCAGCAGCACCCCCTTGCCACATTCGTGGAACGTGGGGCACATGCGGAACAGTGCCTTCCTGATTTGGTTCAGTGATCTTACGAAGACTCTCAGGGAGGAATCTTGCACATAGTTGTAGTTTCGTTCATGTTCAGGAAATGAGCCAATTCAGTAAAGACTCTGCTGGTCGCTTCCGGCTGATATTCGAAGCGGGCCACGTACGCTTCCGCACATGTCTTTGCCTAGTGTCCTAGTTCAGCCCCGAACTTCTCGGGACTGCAAACAACGCCAACTGACTTGCATGCAGCATGCTGCCGGCGACTTGGCTGTTGCTCTTGCTCGTCACGCAGCACTGCAATGCACACGCGGAGCCTGCGTGCAAAAGGCAGATGTGCTGACGATCAGGGAGCTGATCAGCAGGTGATAGCCACAGATCGGATCGGGATGAATGCATGAATCGGGTACTGCGGTGTGAATGTACGAACATGAAGTCAGCCGACTGCATCTGCCGGGTTCAGGCTCTGCCTGTCTAAGTTCAAACATTCGATGTTCCAGTGCGACGACGTCGCGGTGCAGCTCGGGTCAAGCCGACATTCACATCTTGAAGTCCTTCATTGCACTGAGACTCTGAAGATTCTCCAACTCTAGGTCAAGAGTGCGCACCCTTTCCTTGTCCAAGAAGGTGGTGAGGCGATTGCATGCCTTCGCCGAATCGGAGATCGACCGGGATCGCTATATATCGCTACCCTCCCTTCATCTTATAAAGCACTGAAGCCTCCATTTGAGCTGCCTGGTGAGTGGACGCCTCAGGGCTACAGAAAGTGCCACGGGATGTTTAGGGGGTCCCAGAGTGAAAGCCACAAGTCCCAGGCCCAGCCACCGGTGAAGGTCCGGTCGAGGAGTGAGATGTGCCTCCACGGGACTGTCGCATTGTGGTGCAGCTTGTGCTTTTTAGCTTCGGCTGAGCTCCTGACACTGAAGCTTGGAAAGTGTGATCCACTTCGTTCTTCTCGTACCTCCAGCACCTTCACGCAAGGTGAACAAGGAAGGTGGTCGACATGTGTGTTGTGGTGAGACAGCTGGGCTCAGCTAAACTAAGACTGATGCCAGACGCTCTTACCAGGTGTCAGCTGCTTTGCGAAGATCTTCTGGAGGCGATTCTGCAAGCCTCCGACAAAGATAGTTTCTTTTAGCTGCAGCTTGACTGAGAGTCTGAGAGCCCTGCGCATCACGGTGGTCTTTCGCTCCAGCAACTCCTCGGCAGCTGGGCTGGGCTAGCCAGTAAGCAGCGACAGCGAGCACTCCGAGCCCCATGCAGCTTGCTCTGCTTGAGATCGTTGCCCCCTGGATCCGCGGCACCGGCACACTTCCAAGCCAGGAGGCCGAGGCAGCGCTGGGACGGGAACGGGCTCAACGGTGAAGGGCTGCATGGGCTAAGATCCATCTCCTGCCAGGCGAGGTCGAAGTGCCGTGTATGGAGGCGCCGGCTGTGCAACTGCGCCTGCTCGCAGGTCGATGCCACCGTGCTCGGGCTGCAGGCAGCGTTCAGAGCCTCCTGGGTAGGTGGCCAAGTGCCTGCAGCTGCAGCGATCGGAGAACTGTGCGAAGCTGCGTCTCGGCGAGGCCGCGAGGCCGTGAGAGGCCCTGGCCCGGCACTGGCTCCGGAATGGCCTGTGAAGACAACTCTCGCCCCTTTTTCTCGACGAGCTCCCGCCTGCTGGCCCCCCTCCCCGCGAAGCCTGTGCCAGCGTCTTCACTTGGTCTTGCTCAACTTCGAAGGCGTTCCTTGCTGATGCAGTGTACGACGCTGTGCAACAACTGTGCTGCTCAACCGAGCAGCTCGTAGCCAGGGCAGTGCAAGTACCAGAGGACACGTCGGGCAGTGTCTGTCTTCGCAGCCACCTTTGCACACGTTCAAGCTTGGAATGTCAGGAAAGACTTGCTCCACTACACCATGCCATAAAACCCCATCAGCTTTTGAAGTTCGAGGCCTTGCTGCTGCAAGCTTTGCCGGCAAAGACGTGCGACCTCGAATCGCATGGAGCTAAGTTCGAAGGCGGCTGTTGGGGCTAAGCTGAGCCAGAGACACACCCAGGTACTGGAACTCAACTGTGGCTTTGCAGAGAGCCTAGACTCGACTCGCCCACTTTCATGCAAAAGCCAGTCTGCTGTGTCGCCTCGAGGATGGGATCCTGCGTGTCTTGTGCCTCCCAGCGGCAACTCCACCTGGTGGGCAGGACCAGCCTTGACAACACGCACAATGTGCTCAGGCTCGCCTCAGCTGTTCTCCGACAAAGTCTTCCAACTCGTAAACCTCCGGCGGGACTGTGCACAAAGTGTCATCTCTGGGATATCATCCACACGACCAGCTGCCTCATCTGGCTCGTCCTCTCTGTGGCCTGCAATGTGCTCATTTTTGCATAAGCGGACGGACAGAGAGCCTGCGAAACGGACAGAACAAACACAGGCTGATTGAGAATTCGCGTGAAACCAACAGAAACTGGGACGAGGAGAAACGCACTGCAAAACGCACACACGGGCAAGGAGAGACAGGCTGAAGCAAAAGAGAGCCAAGTAGAGAGAGAGAGAGAGGAAAGGAGAGGGAGAGGAAGGAACTTCGGGCAACAGGGAGGTCGGACGGCCTTCGGCAAGGGGAGACTTGCGGCCAGCGGCGTGTCCTTCGTGCCCCCTCGTAAGCTCATTTCCACACCTCATCAAGTCAGCAAATCCCTATGAGTACCACTGGAACTGTACCACAGAAGACCATACTGAGCCAGGAGCACACCGATGAAGAATGCCAGCGCCCTCTCGGCTGCATCCTTGGAATGATTGCACATGCTGGCAGAATAAGACTTCTGTCCCGAAGGTGTCGGAGGCTCTACATCTGGTTTGTCGATGCGCAGCTCGACCCGCGAGAAAACATATGGTTAAACTGCATTGTAGCTGCCCCTTATCTGATCTCCGCACAGCTTGGATCCTTGCACGCTGCGACTGCTTCTTTGAAGGCCACCATCCTCCGAGCACATGATGCGGCCTGGATTGCGGCGCATTCACGTGCAATGACATGTTTGTTCATCGACCTCTCGGAAACCAGCACGATCCAGTGTGCAAACCAAACTGACCAGTACCACGCAACGAACATGTAAGATGAACACTAGGAGATGCTTGCGCAGTTTTGCCGTCGCGGCTTCTGTCCTGGTGCTAGTAGCTTCGTGGCTGCGAGCCGGGTCAGTACTCCGCGAAGTTCTGATGCCCTGTCGAGCTCGCATGCGCGCGAGCATCTGCCTCGCCCTTTAGGCCGGCCTGGCAAATGCAACAACCTTGGCTTCACAGCAATCTCAAATACGAGACTTGCTACCATTGCTGCCCATTGCTCAGCCATGGAACGCAAAGTGAAGTTGCCGGTGTCCGTGAACTGCCGCTGCTTGTTCTGCTCCGCAACAAAGCTTCGAGCCTGTCGCGCAGGAACCCTTGAGCTAAGCCCCGACTCTTTCTGCATTACATCTGATCGTGCCTTCATGTCGGCCAGATCCGCTTCTGGACCGACTTCAAAGACGGTGAAGTCTGCGGCTTCAGGTGAGCCCTTCTCCGCAGCGAGCGCCAAAGCGTCGTAGTGAATGCCATCGTAGATCAGCATATATCGGCTCTTGTAGCCTTGCCCCTGAGCAGGATCACAAGGTTCGCGGGGTCTTGGTCCACATGGCCTTCCCAGCACTTCAGTCTACACTTGGCGCAAGGCCTCGCCGTGGAGGTCGCGTCGCATGGAGCAAATGTCATATGCGGCGATTTCCTTGGCCACCAGACGCAGCCCCTTGAGCTGCAGCAGGCACAACCGGAAGGACTTAAGCGCAGCTCATGTGCATCACAGGCTCACATTGGAAGTGCTCTGCTAAAACGCTGAGCTCGATGGCACCTCCCCAGTTGTTCGCCTGCAGCGGGTCTCGAAGATTCTCGAATAATTGTAGTGTCAATGCCATATCAACAGCCCGGCACTCGAGAGAGAATTACCACTCCCGTCAAAAGGCAAACACAATGCGTAATGCTCTTCTACCTGTGACAGGCAAGCCCTGCCAAGACACGAGAAGCTGGAGCCAAGCCAACCCTCGAGCAAAAGAAGTGAGAACGTTGCCTGCGAGATCCAATCGCAGTAATCTGCCTCGGCTGGACCACGCCATTTGAAGCACACGGTGCTGCAGACAATTGCAGAAGGCACAAAATACGCGGGGCGTTCATGCCCAGCTGCATTGGGCTTCTCCAAGAAAGCCTTGCAGGGGCATGCTTCCTATGAACGTGCCTTGCGGACAAAAGGTGGCATTCACTGGCGCGAAGGATCATCAGGCTGCAGGACACTCTCCACTGGGCCCCTAACCTCCCCAACCTCCGAATCCCCTCCTCTACTCGTCCAACTCGTCCCGAAATTGTCAAGCCGCAATAAACACAGCGTGACTCTGAACCTTAACCGCACATGCAACCTAATGCTGGAACTGCCCTTGCCCAAACAGGCCCGGTGCGCAACGCTGCCTTCCCCAATAGTTCAGTCGTCTGCTAGTAACATCCAGGCAAAATGCCTCGCAGTAGCGTTCCGGATCTGCGGCGATTCGCTCGGCAACGATCTTGCGCAGCGCTGGTGCTTCACCGCGCAACTTTTCGCGGACCTCGGCCGTATAACACTCAGGACCCAGACGTCTGAGTTGTGAGCTGAAGACTTGCAGGGTTTAGGGCAGTTGAGGAAACTGGGCTTGAGACGAACAAGACGCATTCATTAGCCTTCGCGGGCTCGCCCTCTCTTGTAGCTTCGCATATGTTAACGGGGCATTCGCCGGTTCACCATGCTTGCAGGATCGCGAGTTTACGCATCTCTACAGAGTTGCTACCATTTCCCGTGTTCACCCGGTGCACAGGCCCATTGGGAGCTACGCGTGGCTGCAATCACTTCGAGGTTTTCCAAGGGAGCAGGATTCCACTTGCCTTACTCGTACAACGATTGCCGTTTCGACAGGGGGAGCCATCACAAACCAAGTAACAAGTTTTGCAAACCTGAGCGACACAAGCAGTAGCGCACAATCAGAGTGCGACTTGAACCCCACACACACACACGCACACACACACACGCACACACACACACACGAACACACACTCCACGAGCGAGCCAGGCCCAAAAAGTGGGGAGAAGCCGTTGGAAGCTATGCACATTTGTGTTCAGCAGCGCACTTTCTGACAAGGAGGCTTCATGGGGGATAAGGGTCTTGAGCAAATCCTGCGAAGCATCGTTTGAGCAGCGAAGTACTCACGAACACTGCCAACTGGAGAGATGTCACTCCTGCTGTAGTAAACTGCACTGTAGTAATTACCCTCTGCCGTGCCCTTGGTGCTTCTATTGTTCCGTGCCGAGGGGCATACCCAACAGCGTTGAAGAGGCAACTATTGTCAGCCTCAATGACCCGGCGAACAACGATGCCTCTCGCACCCTCGGGCTCTACCTTGCAGGCGGGCGTGGCGTGCTACAACACGCTGGCTGCGCCTCCTCCCGTACTCTGCAAGGCAGTTCCTGAGACAACAGCCTCACGGACGATGAGAGACTCCCCACTGCGCAGTCCAAGCCTCAGCATCAGAATGCTTTCCAGGAGTTGAAAAGCACAGCAGCCACCGTCTTCAGGCAGTGAATGCTGCGCTGAGCTTTGGTCGACGAAACCGTCGCCGACCGGTCCTTCCAAAACGTGGCAGTGCGCAACGCTCCGTGCTTGGTATTCTGACCGTGAGCGGATCCTTGGGAAGTTCCAGAGCCTTCGGCGGGAAGCCGGCGAGGAGCTGGACACAAGGCCGCGGGACACCCGATGCCTCAGCTACCCACGGCTTGCCAGATGCTCTGACAGCTTCACGGCGAACGAGCCACGGCGGCTATCTCATCGAGAAAGGCATCGATGGGCTTGTCTGGAGGCACGCCTGCCAGATTCCTACCAACACGCAACAACCTTGGTTTCGCACCTGCCTCGCAGGGTCGACTGGGAAGTCGGTCCCTTGACTCTGAAATCCATCAGTCGCAGACGTCTGCGACATTAAGCTTCACAACTTGTCGGGGGTTGGTGTGGAGGCGTCAACTGCTGCGCCATGCTGTACGTGGGATCTAAACTTAGATTCGTGGCTCATTAATGACGTGTTTCATGTGGTGGTTCAGCTGCTTGAGCCATCATGAAAAGTCGACTGATTCGTGGCCAGCCGGTCCTACAGTCCGCCATAGTGACTCGCACCACAAGGCCGAAATGCTGCCGCAACGTGTGATCAGCTCTGTTTGAGACGAAGCCAGGGATCCAGCACTCCATCAAGCAAGAAGGACGTCGTTGCACGGAACTGCAGGCTGGATCCAGCCTGACTACGGACCCGCTGGTCGCAGCTACAAGCATGTGTGCAAGACTTGGCCACGGACCATGCGATTCTCGTGGCTCCATTGAAGCACCTGACACAGATGCACCTACTTCCCGTCAAGACTCGAAGCGAACTAAGTCCGGAGCCGCACAGCTGCTCGGAAGTGGGTGTGCCTGTGCTCAATGCCGCCGCAAAACGAGCTCGACTCGGCTCAGGTTCTCTCCTTGCTGCTCTGCACAAACTCTTGCAGCTTGGAGATCGGTCCCTGGCAGATGTTCGGGGGATGTGCCAATGTGCTGCAGTGACTCGGGCTCGAAAACTGGTGGCTGCAACGCTGGGATCATCATAAAACAAGAGTACCGGCATCAGCAAACCTTGTCAGAAACAGTATGCGGCTGAGCACCGCCCTGCGAGGCCTTGGAGCTGCGGTTGCTGGTGTTGAGCGGGCTGGTTGGCCCGTCCGAAGCAGTGGCTCCGCTGTTGCTCCTGCTGGGACACAGCTCATACTACTTGTCGAATACCCTCACTTGTCATGCCTGCCTGTGGTAGTTGCGCATCGCAGAGGGGCTGCCGGGGTAGAACTCCACCGGAGACATGGGGGAGAGCGCGGTTGGGGACAACGGATTCGGCGACATAGGCGACATCGCCGACATCGCGGAGGGTGAAATTGGCGACATCGGCGACATGGCCTGCGCAGTATGCGGCATGATGGACTTCGCCAGGCGAGGTACAACCCAGACTCTGCAGGCGGTATGGCATGGTTTGGCAGTTCAGACCTTCAGCAGAACTTCAGCATCGCTAAAGACACCCGTTTGCCTGGCCCATCTGCTGTACTGGGAGTGGTGGCATCAGCAGCAGCATTGGACCCCCAGGTGATTGGGCAGGCCTGCATGCGAAAGGAAGACAAAATATGAGCTTGCTGTTACCAGACACAAAGCACAAGTACTTCTAGCTCCACAGGGCCAGGCTTTTAGGGGAGCAGTTGGGCAGTGGTCGCATCATCAGGCATTCTCGCCCCGTTCCTCGTGTTTCAATCCGTTTGGAGTTTGCCCGCGGATACTTCACGGCGTGTTGACACGTGCTTCCTGCCTGTGGTGTGCACATCTGGCCCACCCCGCAGACTGACACAGTCCGAAAGTTCGGCTCGGTCTGCTTCACGGCGGATGGCTTTGCCCTTTTTATCATTTTGCTCGAACCTTTGCCTTCCAAGCCGAACCCTCGCTAGACAACACCACTGGCGGCATGGCTCGCGATGCTTTGCCTCTACTCCCCACTGGCTTTTCGCTTGGTGGTTCTCTTGCCTGACGTGGCCTAAGCCTGGAAGGTTAACGCGACCCATGCTTCTCTTGAAAAGCATCAGCATCGAAGTGCAGAAGCCACGGCTTTCCATGAGTTTATGTCAGATATCCGCATGAAAATGGCACACCAAAAACCATGCACGCAAGCCCTCTTTTGCATGGTGGATTGGTGTGGCTGCCGACTCCCGGGATGTTCCTTCGGTCGAAGACCTCAGCCAAGAAAGAGGCCGTTTCGAAGCACAGGAGGGTCCCCTCCTTCAGGGCCTACGGCACCTGTGGATCGGGAACCCTCCTTGTACAGAAAAGAGTTCCAAAATTTTGTGCCGTCCAGAAAGAAGCCTGTACAGGAGGCAGCCACATCCTCACCGGGCGCCCTGCGCGGGCCCATGGGTGAGGTCAGAAGGATCGTCGAAAATACGATCTTCCAGGATAGAGCGGATGAGGGAAAAATGCTCGAGCACGGGTTCCACCGGCAAGCAGAGAGATGGAGTGAAACCTTGAAAGTTGGGATGAGTCAGATCATCAGCCCAAGTGTTGAAGTCACGCTTGACGTGGGAGGGTGCGAGCTGCATACCATGCCGGTGCAGCTGGTACAGTATCTCCATGAGGATGACCGACGTTGGCATCCTCTTGGACTTATCGTTCAGGAGCGAGTACACATTCCCTTGGTTGTCGCTGACCAGGGGGAGCCTGAGGTTCGGTATGAACGCAGGCGCCTTCTCCATGAGAAAGTGAGAAAGGATCAGTGTGCCAAACATCTCGAGGGCAGCAATGCGCTTTTTCGGGCAGCCCGTGTCAAATGCCCATGGATGCCGCTCTGCAGTGACCTGGTAGTGGAACCAGAACACTTCCGACTTGGACGGGGAGTCCGCGTTAGAAAGCCAGCCGCCCACATAGGCGCTGCCATCATCTGAGGCGCTAGCATCACTTGCCCCCGACCAAATGGCAAGCGGGGCATACGGCGATGCTTGTCGGAACTTCTGGTCAAAAAGAGAGAGGAGCAGAGCTGAGAGTGCACGGATAAGCTTACCCGGACGTCCTGCTGTCAGGCAGGCCTTCTTCCAAGCCCAAAAGGGTTGGAGGAAAGGCTTGGTGAGGGGGCAGGCCGTTGTCGCCCACTGCAGCCTACCCAAAGCGCTAGCGATCTGAGAAGCCGACATGACTTTACCGCTTTTAAGCTCTTCAAGAATGCCGATGACAAGCAGGTGCTTGTCTCGGGCCATCTGCACACAGGGTCCTTTTGGGTCAATGACAAAGCCAAGCCAAGTATTAACCTCAGCAAGCAGGGTTTTCTTCCAGCTCAGAGGAGTGCCTAGAGCAAGCAACAGCAAGCAAATCGCTGTTGCCAGCAGAGGGGAATTCGATTTACGGAGTAGCCAGGCAAAGTCGTCGACAAAGACAAAACCCCAGTCGACCTCGGGAAACACGGCATACACAATCCTAAGAAGGATGGCAGCCATCCTTCCCCAGTAGAGCTGGGCACTGGCCATTCCATAGGTGCCTACGGTGTTAACCCACCATTCTTCACCAAGCTGGGCAACTTGGTAACGCCACTCTCTTAGGAGAATCTTGATTCTCCTGTGCGCCTTAGTAACATCAGCTTTGAGCAAAATCCAGTCCTCGTCAGAGCCCGGGAAGCTCCAGGGTCGGCCGGAGCCGGCACTGGAGTCTGTGTTGCCCGAGGGGCCGTCCTGTTCTCGGCTTGTCGCCCCTGGGGCAGTAGCCAGGGTTGCATGCTCTTCAGGATCAGGGCCATGGGCACCTGGTTTCCCACGAGAGCGAGATGCCCGAAGCCAGTGCAGGCATTGGACGCAGTCCATGACCGTCGGGGCCGTGGTTTTCTCTACGGTATTCTGCTGTATACGGAGATTAGCACCACCCTTAGACCCGTCGAAGATGGAACGGATCTTGTCCGACTCATCAATCCCTGCCATGGGGCAGGGGCAGAGCTCGTCCTCTGCACATTGGCAGTGCGCCGCTGCCTCGGCGCGGGTGCACGGTCCAATGACCATGCCCAAGGGGGTTTCCTCAACAAAGGTGGCCCGAATCTCCTCCCTAAATGTGTCCGCGGAGGAGTAATTGGCATGGCCAGTGGGTGGTGGAGCTTCCACCGGGTCCCACTCTTCACCAATGAGTTCCGACTTCAAGGGCCAGACACCCGGAGATTGGAGAGTAGGGGTATCCACTCCAAGAGGGACTCCTTCTTTTAGTATCTGCGGATACTCAGCATCGACATCTTGGATGTCACACAGGAGCCTCCTGATCACGTCCAAGTGAAAGGGCTGTCCAGCATCCGGTTGGGTGTGCCGGGGCAGGATGAAATCACGGATCTCGTTGAGAACAGATTCCGGGAAGGGGTGCTGCTTGGCACCCGCGGCCGTTGAGGCTAGAAAAGAGGGGACCAACGGCCCCGCCTTTTCGCGAATGAACTTGCCCAGAGCAGGAGCCGTCGGTCCTTTGCGAAGGTGTGGAGGGGTCCTACCCGGAGAGGTCTTACCTCCACCATCCCTTAGGGGCCTAACCTTAAAGCCATGGGTCACACGCATTGTGGAATCGTCTAGGGTAAGCTTCTCCGAGAGCGGTAGCGTCGAAGGCCGATCACACCCAATCATCGGGGTCGCAGCGAGCAAGTGATCGCCTGCATGGGTACCTGCACCAGGAAACCCAGCAATCTGACGCTTCCCCCCCAGCGAGGGTAGGGAGGGTTGAACAGCCGCCCCGGGGGGTGCTGACCCTTGAGCCGCCCAGTGAGGACGCTCCTGTCCCAGCGAGGGACTAGCAAGGAGTTTGGAAACAGGATCCGGCGGTGAATCCTTAACTGGAGAGCCTGAGTCGCGAAGTTTACCAGCTAGTGCCGATGCGATACACTGTAGCATGGCTTCAGGTCGTCGAGCGTCCCCCGGCACGGGACGATCCGGTTTAGGGTGATGGGTGTGTGTGCAGGTCTTACCCTCCCAGGATTGGAGGGGAAGATTCGTCACGGCTCTAGACGGACGACTAAAAACCCAACCAAAGGAACACAGATCAAAGTGCAGAATACGAAGACCTAAATCTGAGGTCCAAGCACGCAGAGCCGAAGTGGCCCAGGCCGATGAGGAGCGTCGTTTGGACGGAGAAGTGGCTCCTCGCGCAGGGTCCTCAGCCATCTCCAGAAAACAGAAGACCTTAGTAGGTGCATTAGACGAAGTCGCCTTGAAGGCAAGCCAGGTAAGCAGAAGGAACCTAAGGAGCAGGGTGCTCTCCTCATCCGCCGAGTGGAGCGTTGCCTCAGGGAGAGCGGCAATCCCCCAGGCGTTCTCCGCCGAGCGGGACCTAACTGCCTGGAGAGTACCCGAGTCCTGAAACCATCTATCCAAACCCCAGGTGTTGAGGTCCGGGCATCCTCCCACAAAGGAGATGCTTCCTTGCAGCGCCGACGCACAGAGAGACCCAAACAGTGTGTTATTAAGGAGGTCCTTACCAGGGGGCTTCCTAGAGGAATCTAAGGCCAGAACTCTCGAGGAGAGGTCTGGGGCTTGAGCATGGAGGATCGCTTCAAGGGATGAAGCATCCTCACGGCCCGCGAATGGCAAGATTATGGCACCCTGAGGAATGCTGGCAGTGCAATCGGAGGGGGACCACTGGAGTCTCCGGACCAGGCGGTCGGGGACCCCATTAAGCCATTCAGGAGAACAATTTGCAGGCAGAGAGCCCGGGTAATGTTCCTCAATCCAAGGCCCGAGAGAGAAGGGCTTGTCATCCGAGGGAGCACTACCAGAGGGCTGCATGCCCACATGAATGGTGTTCCCCCTTGGCGCGGGGGCGGTCTTCCCACAGGGAGATCGCGATCTGTCCCGTGCCTGTACTCCTTCAGGGCCAAGGGCACCTGGTGTGGAGAGGGCACCACGTGTCTCCACTTCCGGCACGTCTCTTAGTTCAGGGCCAAGGGCACCTGGGACTGGAAGTCCTCACTTGTAGGGACAGTTGTCCGGACTGTGCTCATTCGGAGGGGCATTGCACACCCAACCGTCTTTAGTGACCGGGCAGTTGTGGGAGCGCCCACAGTTTCCGGGGCACTGCTTCTTGATGTGATAATCTCGGCAGAAGGGGGTGCCCTTAGGATTATTCCTGGACCAGGACTGCGGCCAGGAGTCTTTGCCCTTGCCCTTGGGTGTGCCCTTCTTACCATCTTTGCCCTTGGTAGGCTGCTTGAGAAAGGGCTGATACACAGGCTGGTACGCTGGCCAGGTTTGCTTGCCTTTCCAGGACCCCTTGCCCGGGGCTTTGGCGAAGGGAGTGCCTTTCTCACCCTTCGGAGTGCCCTTCGGACCCTTCTCCCCAGGCCGAGGCACGCGCTCGTAGACTTCCCTTGTCCAGAAGAGGGCATCAGCACGAACTTCCATCATGGCCTCTTTGAGCGATTTGCCCTCGTAAACCAGATTGTGGATGGCTCTCCACGCGTTTCGTTCAGCGTAAAGGAGAGTTTTCTCCGACGGGGCTGGAGTCCGCCCCGCAATGTCCGGACCCCAGAACCAGTCATACCAGTCATCCAGGTCATGCTTAGACGCATCGAACTGCGAGAACTGGGGGAAAGCAAGAAGACACATCGAAAGATTGTTGCGGAAGACGCGGTGCATCCTTTCCAGGTGTCGCCGAGTGGTCGGGAGCTTCCGCTCCTCTTCCTCCTCTTCTTTATCCCAGCCGTCTACTGTCACCTTTCGCCTTGTCTTGAAAGGCTTCTCTTCAAGCTCTGGCAAGGCGCTGATGATGTATTTCGCATTGATGAAGCCGAGTTCTCCTTTGGAGCAGAAGCGGAACTGCGCCTTGAGAAGGTTGTCACTTCCCTGGGCCTCAAGTTTGGGCTTTGGGAGCCCCGTTTCCTTAGTCCAATCCGTGAGGAGCTGATGTCGGTCACAAAGCACTTCGAGGCCTGATCGATCCGAAGAAGCCTGGCCAGGCGTGACACTGGATCGAGGTGCATAGAGGTTCTTGGTCATTTCCTTAGCCGCTTTGATTGCCTGAAAGAGACGCATGGCAGTGAAAGCGCTGCTTTGATCTGTGAAGCCATTGGTACCGCTAGCAAAACCTAGATCCCTAGGGCCATTGGTTCTGGCAGCCGACGCATCATCCCAGCGGTCGGCGATGTCTTCCAGAGTAATGTAGCCCTCCTTGGCCAAGGCTGCCTGGACAGAGTAGGGGATCTGTTTCCTTGCCAAGAGGGTGGAGACAGAAGAATGCAGCTCTGCAATGTCGTCGGCATAAGCATCAGGGATGGCTTCGGGAGGTTTGGCTAAGGCAGCCATGGGGAAGGGCGGGTGGGTTTCAAATTTTGAAGGACCCACGGTCCACGATCTTGGGCCAAAATGGCAGAGCCATTTTGGCAGACGTCTCCTGACATAAGTCTTGCAAGTCGGCAAGCTTTGTTGCAAGTAACTAATGTCAGATATCCGCATGAAAATGGCACACCAAAAACCATGCACGCAAGCCCTCTTTTGCATGGTGGATTGGTGTGGCTGCCGACTCCCGGGATGTTCCTTCGGTCGAAGACCTCAGCCAAGAAAGAGGCCGTTTCGAAGCACAGGAGGGTCCCCTCCTTCAGGGCCTACGGCACCTGTGGATCGGGAACCCTCCTTGTACAGAAAAGAGTTCCAAAATTTTGTGCCGTCCAGAAAGAAGCCACAGCCGAAGGATGGGCGGCACAAAAGAACCCCAAAACTGAAAGATGTCGTCCATCTAAGGCTGGCCTTTGGAGGCCAGAGCCTTGTCAAGGTCCTGGTAGGTGACCTTCTCCGCTTCCGATGCCGTGTCCACAGAGTCATCCGTCAGGCTACCTGAGGAGGCAGATTCACTGGAATCTCCCGCAGGGGGAGCATCCCCCGCTCGAAACTCTGCCGGCAGGGAGAACTGAAGGAAGCACCTCGCACACAGGTTGTAGGAGTTCACGTCGCCCTGATAATCTATGGCATTAAGGGCCTCCACCTTGTCCATAGAGGGGCTCCAACCGCAACCCACAGCCCGGAGGTCCTGATTCAAGAGGTGGATCCGCTTTTTGTTGCCTCGGGCCACCTTGGTGGAAACAGGCGTGAGAGGTCCTTGAGGCGGAGGCACTTCGTCCGCCGGGATCTGCGTCATAAGCCAGCTCGACGCCGGGCTGTCTGCATGGCGAGAAGGAGTGGATGAATCCCTCACTGAACGCGGAGGGCTCCCTCTTTCAGGGCCGCTGGCACCTGAGACCGGGAGCGCAACCGCAGCAGGAATCTCCAGGGGGTGCTGCGGTTCCTCGCGGGAGAGATCAATGACTGAAGTGCGGGTACCCGCCGTGTCGATCTGATCTAGGTTCGAGGTGACCTTCTCCCAGATGGCGCAGACCACGTTCCTCTTCTCCCGGGTGTAGACATCCGCAGTACTCTCCGCCATCCAGTTTCCAAGATACTGCCGTTGGTCGCGAGGGACGTGTGCTTGGAAGGCGCAGTCCGGCATGAACACCCGGAAAGAGTGCCAGGTGAGGCCCTCCCACAGGGCCTTGTCGATCTCCTGCCGAGACATGGCCGAGCGCAGCCAGTTCAGGGCGCGCTGCGAGGTGGCGGGCCTGGCAATGAAGCCGTCATAGTCCTTGCCAACGGTCGGGATGAGGTAGTCCATGGCCTCAAACATAGGGGTCGCCGAGAGCTTGCGCCAAGTGGAGAGGAGAGGAGTCCACCAGTCCTTGCCCGAGAAGGAGTACTTCGGGCAGATGAGTGGGACCGGCTTTTTGTGAATCGCCACCGCCGAGTGGGTCTTGGTCTGCCAGGCCGAAAACTCAATGGTTGTGGAGGTCACCTTGAGGGTATCTGGGCTAGTGTGTTGAAGGTCACTAAAGCGGGCACTGGAGCCCAGCTGGAACCTTGCAATGCCACAGATGAAGGCATCCATGAGCTCGATTCTTGTGGCCGAGCTCGAAAGCGGGCGAGCCGCGACCTCTTCCGCCTGGACCACAAAGGACTTGGAGGGGACCTGGGCTTTCCGCATCGGACGGTGCACTGTGCTAACGAGGGACTCCGAGAGGGCTTTCTTCTTCTCAGTGAGCCGAAAGACCTCGTCAACCGCAAGGAGCCCAAACTTCTTACCAAACCACTTGAGGGTGTCCCACACCTGTTGAAGTTTGTGAGGAGACACCTCCTGATCACGGAGAGTGTTGAGGAGGGCACGAACGTCGTGTTCCTTCCATGGTATGGCCTTGAAGCCAAGGCGCCTGAGCTCTTCATAGGAAAGGCATCTCATTCTGAGGGTGCGGAATCTAGCATCACCCAGGAGATCCATGAACTCCCCTTTGAGCTCGAGAGAGATGAGAGTGGTGCCTGAGGGCATTATAGCTGCCATGTGCGGGATTTGTCCAGCAGCCGGGAGGAGATAAGAGAGGAGCCTTTCCCCCCATTTCTCCCGAAGGCCACGCTCCAGGGCCCTCTGGTTGGTAGAATGGTGCTCGGAGACATTCCCCGGTTTCCAGTGGCGCCACCGGCTCACCGTGCAGGGGGCCAGCAAGATCCCTTCTCGTAGTACGCGCCACTCACAGCGGTCTAGTTCCGCCCTTCGTTGGATCACCTCTGAAAACATGTGAGAGGGAGTGCCTGCAGCGACCTTAGTGCAAAGGTCCCAGAGAGAGGTGAGGATCCCCTGAGCATCTTCCTCCCCCGTGGGGCCTGAGAAGAGAGAGAGAGCTCGTTCCACAATAAGCTGGAAGACCAGTGTAGGGCGGTATGAAAGAACCACCGGTCGTGGTGGCCCATCGGGGACACCTAGTACACGATCCAGTTCCTGGGTAGGCCTACAACGGGCCATGAAATCCACAATTTCCTGCCCCCAGGGACGTGTCACATCAACTTGTTCCTCCTCGAAGGAGCGACCCGACCCCCTGATGATCGGGTCTAGTAACACTCCTGCAAGAATCTCGCCATCCGACTGAAGGGGGCCGATGCCTTGCTCAAAGAGAGCAGAGATGAGAGGGTCAGGGGCCCTGACAAGGGCCCTCCCAAAGGGAGATGGACAACAAAATACAAAGGTAGTCATCCTGAGCCACGGCGACTACGGGAGAAGGAGAGGAAGGGAAGAGGGAGAGAGAGAGAGAGAGAAGAAAAACCAATGCAGTCCAAGGGCACTTGTTTTCGCATGGGGCGATGGTCTGTAGGCCGACGGTCTGGCAAGTAGTCGTTCCCTTGTCGGGGAAAGGGGGGACCATCAGGGCCAAAGGCGCCTGGAGGTCCCACCCCCCCTTGAGGGCATTCCTGTTGCCGAAGAAAAGGCCTGTGACATGGCCCAAGTCCTGAGTAGTGTAGGTACTAGAACTTAAGACATTCCCCCTCAGGGCCCAAGGCACATGACCTCAAGGAAAGCTACAGCAGCCCGAAGGGAGAGGAGACCCCCTTCAGGGCCATAGGCACCTGGCAGGGGTTCCCCTCCACATGCCTTGTTCAAAAAGAAAAACAGGGCTCAGGCCGGGCAGACCCGGGATGCCGCAAGCTCGTGGATCTTCTTGAGGCCATCCCGCTCCGGGTTGGAGAGCACCACCGACCAGATCATGTCGGATACCTGGCCCATGAGGTTCGTCTTGCTGAACCGGAGCCTGGAGCTGAGGCTCGGGTTGACCCAGAGCGAGCGATCACGGGGGGCCGCCGTGGGCTCCACCCTCTTGTAGAACTCGATCCGGTCCTTGACCCAGGACTCGTAGAGGTTCTGGGGGGGCTCGTCCAGGATGAGCTGGAGCTGGGCCGACTTCCCTTTGTGTTCCCCCGTCACACTCCATCTTGGCCCAGAAGACGTGGGCCGCCTTATCCCCCGTGTTCTTCTTCTTGTAGTCGTCCGAGGCCACGCTCGTGACATTGTCCGGGGTGATGGGCGGGAGAGCGCGCTCCTGCTCCGACGCCGGGTCCAGGGGGATCCTTTCAGCGCCAAAGGCAGGCCTTTGATGTGGCTCTCCGAGTAGCCAAGCTTACGGTAGATGGGGCCGGCGTACTCTGGCTTGAGGCGGGCTGTCCACCACTGAACGGTGTTGCAGCGCCAAGCCATCTTGACCTCCACCACCGACTCTTGACCCAGCGAGTTGGAGAGCATGTTGTAGATCTCCGGGAAGTGGCGGAAGGCCTTCAAAGGAAGGGTGATCCTTTCGTCACATACGGCTCTCAGTCGCATGTGCTGCTTGGAGTCATGGATGTCAGCAACAGGGAGATCCAAGACCACCTGAGGCGTACGGTTGATGAAGACCTTGGCAGCGAAAAATGATCCGATCTCGCGGTAGAGCTGCTTCCACTCCTGGTTTGTCGTGGGCACCGGGAGGTCGTGCAGAATCACAAACTCTTTGGCCTCCTTCATCAAATCCCGGTGGTCCTCTCGTCGCTGCAGGTTCTGCTGCTTGTTCTTGGCCCCTCTCTTGTGGGACCTGACGGTGATCGGCAGGTGGCTCCACACCGCGTAGAGGTGCCTGGCAGAGTAGGTGTGGCCAAAGCAGGAGAAGAGGCTAACCAAGTCCCACGTCTGCACCTCCTTTCTCCAGTGGGTGTTCCCGTCCCCCTCGGCATGGAACGGGCCGATGATCTTATCCAGGGGGGGCCTCGTGCCCATTGCAACCTGTGCCTCAATCTCCTCCATGGTGAGGGCAATCGGCTCGAAGAAGGGCTGCCTGAAGGAGCTGGGGTGTGTCCTCATCTCCAGCATGATCTTCTCCCCTTCGGGCAGGGGCTTTGCCCACGTAGGGGGCTCAAGGGGCCCCGGGTGCTGCTTCCATCTGCCCCCGATCATGCGCTGCTCCCCCATGTGCAGCTCGATGATACGTTTGAGGCGAAGCATCTGGAACTCGACCGAGCCCACCGGAACTCCCAGAACTGCCTCCGGGGACTGCTCCTCAGGGCCAAAGGCACCTGTGGAAGACAGCCCCTCGCCGGAGTCCCGGGCGACGCGCTCACCCTCACGCTGCAGAGCGGCCAAAGTGGGAAGCTCTTGCAGAAGAGAGGCAGGGAACGGATTCCTGCTCTGGTTCAGCAGGAACTTCGTGTTCAAGTACCTTTCCTTAAGGGCCTCGATGTCGTCAAGCTCCATATCCTTGAGTGGGCACTCCGGGTTGAACACGTTCATCTCCAGGGCCGCGCGCAGCTGGGTGCCCCAGGCATCAATGGAGTCCGCCACCGGCCGAAGGAGCTGGGAGCGCTGGGATCCCTCATCCTGCATGCGCTTGTTCGAGGCCTTGGCCTCTTCCAGGCTAGTCTGCGCAGCGAAAAACTCGTCGCCCTGGTTCCCAGACCCCTGCAGGTAATTTCGCTTAAGGAGGGAACGAAGCTTCTCTGTATCCAGCTGCCGGAGGATTGACGCACCCTTTGCCTCCTCGACACTCTGTGCACCCGCCTGCATCTCCACGATCACATCCAGCTGGGGGTTGATGTGATCCAAGAACTCCTCTTCCGTGGGCTTCTTGGGCTGTTTGTCCACCGGGCCCGAGCTCTTCTTGGTGATGTCCATCGCCGCCGCCAGCTGGGGATGGAAAGCCCTCGTCTCCTGGCTTGGTTGCCAATCACCCCGGAGGTGGGGTCTGTCCCCTGCCTCCTTGTCGGCAAACTGCACCTCGTCGAAGGGCTGTGTTGCCACCGTGTGAGCCAAGCTAAGCCTCAGGGCCATAGGCACCTGGTCGGCAAAGCTCAGCTCCTTCTGATCCGTGGGCCTGGGTGGCGGCTGGGCCCAGGAGCCAATGTCCACGGAGGCGGCTTCCTTCTGGGCCTCGTCTGCATCCGTGTGCCACGTGACACCCTTGCGGCCACAAAACATTCGCCAGGAGGACTGGCCTAGCTTGATCTCTGCCGAAGGCGGGCCCTTGTCCACGGCGATGACCGACTTCTGGCAGAGCTTACACTTCCCCTCCACCTTGTTGTCCTGCCGCTGCCAGTCGGAGAAGCAGTTCGGGCACATGAGGGTAGCCCCCGTGCTGCCCGGGTCAAGTTGGCCCATGCTGCTGTGCCCCACTCCTCTGCGAGCACGGTTGTAGGGGGCGGCCAGCATCTTCTCCTGTGCCAGCTGTCGTTTGTAGATTTGGTACACCTCAAGGACTCGTTCCACAGCCGGGCGGCTCCACTGCTCCGCCTTGAGCTCGGAGAACAAGGAGGCGATCTCCTCCTTTGTCAATTGCTGGGCCCAGTCTGCACTCTTCTTGCCGATGCCGGGGAAGTTGTCCGGGAAGCCCTCGATTTTGAAGACCTTCTCCTCCAGGGCGCCGGCGGGCAGGGCCGAGTAGGGCCGGGGCCTGGTGGCATCATCCTTGGCCACCGTGTCGCCGCCCTCAGGGACAAAGTCACCTGTGGTTGGCACCTCGGGCCTATCCATGGGGTCGTCCGCCGCAGCACCCTCAGGGACAAAGTCACCTGTGGTTGGCATCGCCGGCTTGTCCATGGGGTCATCAGTAGCAGCACCCTCAGGGACAAAGTCACCTGTGGTGGGCACCTCCGATCCCGTGGTGTCCATGGTGGTGTCCTCCGTGACCGCCACCATCTCGCTGCCCTTGGCCAACAGCCTTTTCATGGCAGCTTCCATTTCCTGGAGTCGCAAGTCCATGCTGGTGTCATCCACCTCCAAAGTCGTGAAGGAAGCCAATGCCGAATTGGCCGACTCATCCTCGTGGGCATGGACATTGTGGGCCAAGGTAGCACGAGCCAAGGCAACTTCGTCGTCCGGCTTCTCCCATTCCTGATCACTGTCCCCTGTGTCGCGAGGGGGGATCAAACTCTCAACCGTCTCCATGCTGGAGGCCAAGACGTCATCGACATTAGCAACGGGGGTGAGTGCCATGATCGAAAGTCGCAAGGGAGAAAGCGGGAGCGGTTTCAAATTTTGAAGGACCCACGGTCCACGATCTTGGGCCAAAATGGCAGAGCCATTTTGGCAGACGTCTCCTGACATAAGTCTTGCAAGTCGGCAAGCTTTGTTGCAAGTAACTATTGTCCGTTCCAATCTCCTGTCCATTGAAATGCCGCGCCTGTCTGTACCTGTAGACATCCAAGGATTTCGGTGCGTTCGCACATGCACTGCACACGCGAGCATACGTGAATCTCTTTGGCACTGGCTGCAGCAGCACTGTGACAAACCCTCCAAGCCCCCGGCTGTGGCACATCATTGGGAGACGTTGCCCAGAGTGGAGACGACAGCTGAGCATCACTAGTTGCATGACAGATGTCCAAACAAACTCATGCAGAGAAGTTAAGGTCTGATGACAGACCCAAGTCCCGGAAACATCGCGCACCTGTGCCTGCTGATGCATCATCTGGGACGGATCGACGTTGACCTTGCTGGATCATACACAGAAAAAACACAGTCTCTGGTTACAGGTGCTGCATGGCGCAGTGTTCTTCCAAGGCATCTGCTGAGTATTGCATGGTGGGCGGAACAGTGCAGTAGGCCATGTCTCTGCAGGCGTGTTGCCTAAGCCGCAGCAGATCTTCACAGAATCTTCACGGAAACCCACTCAACTGCACGGCAAAATGACAAAGCCACTGCATGCCAGTTGCCGAGACGTCGTCTTGCTGGTTCTATGTTATCTGGAAAGCCGAAACTTCGGTGACGCACATGCAGCCCGTGCAAGTTTACCGTTTCAACGTTTCACAAGCTTGAGGCACATTATGCACTCTCATGGTGGATGGACGATGGACTCACATGTACGCCGATCACAGAGGTCTCAGTAGCTACTTGTTCCAAGTTATGCCGAACTGCACGGCTCTTATTCACAAGCCATTCATCTTCCCCATTGCAACACATCATCACAGCCTCGTCGTTGCGAAGAGCATTAACGGCGCTTAGGCAATGCCGTTGCGACACCGGCGTTAAACGCTATGGGATGCATGAATTTGAAAGCTTGCAGCAGGTCGTCCAGTCCCGGTCATTCAGATCTCCCAATCCATGCAGACCCGACATTGACGACATGCCACGCTTCGGAGATCGATGGCAAGACTTCATGAATGCCCCAAGCCAACTTCCCCAAGATTGTGTTAGAGGAAAACTCATGAAGTCTGGCGGCGTCCGCCAAAAACTGCTACTACGATTCGACTATCTGAACAATTTGTGACACTTTTCACATGCAGAGAGGCCTCATTGAAAGCGGGCCTCAAACGACGACGAACCTCAGTCGACCTGGGCGTGTAACTGCAACACAAAGGGAACAGTCGAAACGGCGGCGTTTCGAGTCGGCCACGCAATGCCCCAGGTGCTCTTCAAACACCTCCAACAGGAATCAGCGGCGCCTTTCAGTCCCCCGAGGACCCAAGAAGCGATGCAGAACCCAAAGACAAGAGCAGCTCAATGGACGCTCGGCAGCTCGGCATCCGGCTCCGCTTTTGCACAGATCTGCCTGGCCCACGGGCTGATCTTCGGGGATCATCGAAGATGCGCCGGGGGCTGATTCACACAGGGCTCGGGGGGATGGCTGACGGCTGCACGACATCAACAGTCCAAGCCTGAGCCAACCAATGACGCTGAAAGCACGTGCGGGCATCCCAGCCTGCAAACACGACGAGTGACAGGTGAATGCATGTAAACTTCGGGGACATGTCCGTCGGCCAAGAACGTACGTGATTCTACAACTATAACTTGAGACGCGAAGATTGCAAGAGCAGCTGAATCCGCCGCGAGCGGGAACATGAGGTGGCAATTCACATCCTACCATGTGCTGACACACCGCATGCGGCATACCTTGTGTTGCATTCTTTGCTAGGAGTCCAGAACTGCCATCTGCGCAGAACGTGCTGCAACTGGCACAAAGCACATGCATGCACACATGCGGCGCTACTGTGCCGTGTTACTCAGTTCACTCCACGTGGCTTGCTGTGTCCATTCGAGCCTGGATGGTGGGCTGGAGAGTCGCACCAGTTCCAGAAAAACCAGCCATGGGATGCGTGGCCTGAAGACACAAACATCTTTCAGGTCTGATACAGAGTTACCTGTTCTCAGGATGACGCTGTAGGCATCCAGTTGTGCGGCCGCAAAGGCTTTGTAAGCCTGATCCTGCGCCTCCGGGCGGAGAAGCTTCGGATGATGTTTAAAACGACCCAAATCCCAAAGGCCCTAAAAGAGTGGCCGAGTGACCCAGTGGCCTCTTCTATGTCCGTCTGGGCAAGTGCCCTGTCGGGCAGAGCCAGGCTCCACTCGCCAACCACAGCCGGCCTCAGCTGACAAGAAGCCATAGGACGGCCAAGGCAGCGCCGCTTTCTCTTTCAAATTCTTGGGGGCAGACACGCGCCGAAGAATCTTGCGATGGCGCTTGGTCATCCTGTCCACACCGGCATGTAGTGTAGTACGGGTAGCTTGCAGCTCGCTTCTCCGCGCCTCAGGTGACTTCCCAGCCCTTGGCGTTGCCACCAAGCGCCAAAGCCTGCTTCCGCCAGGCATTCTTTCCGCGCCACGCCCCTTTTGCAGCCAAGGAGCAGTGGTACAAGTGGAGGTCAAAGGCCACGTTCGCGTGGCTGGCGAAGCCGTCGAAGACGCGGTTCCACAGTCGCCAGATCTCAAGAATCAAGAAACAGCAGCTTGCATATTCTCGCACAGGACAACAGCTGAATCGTCGACATGGCCTCATCTAGTCGCTCTGTCCTGTACACTGGCAACCTTAGGTTACACATCCCTTCCGTAAACCTTTCCGAAGACAGCATCAGACGATCTGCCCACATCCGAGCCGGGCTTTGGACACGATGCTGACTTCATCTGGCGGCATGAAGGTTCGAATGGTTCGAACTGCCTTCAGCCGATTGAACAAGGCACGCTGGCATATCTGGAAAGTCTTGCTGCCTCGTCATAGAATTGGCAAAGCACATCAGCTGGCACCTCGGCTGCCGGAATCCCGGCCGGAGGCCGAGGGTCTCGGATCGGACGCTGCGCTTGGTGTGGAGCCTTCTCGCTGGGTTCGTTGCAGACGGCTATGCCGGACACCGCAGGGTGGCCTCAAGAAACAGCCAACATGATCCGCTGCTTGGTGGCGCTAGGCCCATCTGCGCTGTTGTAAGCACTTTGGACAGATTAGCCTGTATCGGACTCTTGCGAAGCTACAAACGCAACAACGTGGCATTCTGAACAATGGCAAGGCCTTTGTAGCGTCGCGCAATGACTCTCAGAGCCTGGAATCTAGGGACGGCTGAACATGCAAGCGAAGGCTGATCCTGCCCATGCTGGCCTCGATAGACTCATCGAGCCGCCAGTGCTCCCATCTCCAATCCTTTTCACAAAATCCCAAAGTGACCACTGAAGCCTCTGTTGCTCTCTTGCCGGAGGCCTTGCGCTCTCGTCCACAGGGCTTCTCGCCACCTGTGCAACGAGATCAGGATATTATCAGGACCCCGCAACACTCCAGCCATCCAGGGCTCGTGCTTTCACCACCAGGAGCCCCATGAAGATCCAGAAGAACCTGGAGCCTCCGTGCGCAAAGGGCCGGGCACATACGAAATCAGTCATAATGAAGGCACCATCATGTTTCGCTGCTGAGCCTCCTGAGCTGCACTACTATCGAACTTCTGCGCCCTAAGTTCGTGTTGTAATGACCAATGCCGGAACTTCTAGTTTGGTTCTTGATACCATGACTGCTTCGTTAACTGGCACTAATTACTAATTTTGCTCCTGCTACGATTGCTTAGCTACAACGCCCCTGCCTTTTCTCGTCACTGCAACTAAGTGACTATACACCAACATTGACACTCGAATTCAAGTCACGACAAATTTCGGCAATACTGCTGTTACAACGACAATGACGACGACGACGAAACGACTACTGCCACCACCACCATCCACCACACTTCCACACTCCACCACTAGTACCACTGCATCCGCGCCACCCCTTGCTTGATATTTCTAGTTTGATTGTCGCAGCTGGTGCTGATACTGGTCTCGGCGATAGTTTGTCAATGTCCAGAATCTACTACTAGAAATGTGTCCTTTCCTAATTGCAACTCCTCTCACTACCGATGCCGTCATAGCATTTTCCTCGTTTCATCTTTGTTACAATCGCGAGCCCTGCTAGCACGACCGCTACCGTTTACATGGCTGGCCCCAGTGTTACGACCCCACGGGTCACCACTGTTCTCAGAGTCTTGATTTCCACGAATACTACTCCCGGCAGTATAACCATCCTCGGCAGCAGCATAAACTGATGAGTTTCAGCCTTGCATGTCGTGTCTGTTGGTCATGATTCATGTTGTCATCAAGCTCACTGCATTTCTGAATCCGATTACCACTACAAGAATGATCTGTGTGCGTGAAATAGTCATAGTCTTGGAACTGCTAAAACAGTTGCGTAGTTTCCTGCATGTGCACCTGGGAACATGTATGTAGATAGATATATAGATAGATAGACAGGCAGATCGACAGGGCGGGTTGTAGACGGACAGATAGACAGAGCAATAGTTAGATGGATGGATAGATCGGTAGATAGATGGATAGCAGCATAGATAGAGTAGACAGAGACACAGATATGCAAGTAGACAAGTAGTTACATAGATAGACAGACAGGTAGATAAATGGATATACATGTAATTAGACAGGCAGGTAGATAGGTAGATGGGTAGTATACCAAAAGAACATGCAGGTTTTGTGTATTCCAATCTTTGATACTACACTGCACGCTTTCGTATTTCAATATCTCATACCAATATAGTCGTATCGTATATGCTTTTGACGTTTGTTCCCGTGTGTTCGATGATGTTCTATGATGTTCTATTGCATAACAGATTACCATCTTCTGTTGTGCTATGCCAGGTTGTAGTATCTTACAATATGTCATGCTGCACGATGTTGTATCACATCGAACTAGACCATATTGTAACATAATGTATCATACCCTATAATATTATACCGCTTGAAGTCATCGTGTCATACTCTGTCACATTATTAAAATCACCTTAGACCACATCATAATATACTATCTCATATTGTACCGTTGCAGACTGCATGTACAACATACCAGTCTCTTCGTTTGTCATTTGTCCATGCTCATGCAGTACCACTATGGTGAAACCACCATCGAACAGGGCGTGCAGAATAAAACCTACAGCTGTGCATGCACAAGCGGGCCCTCACAGCGTCTTCCGAAACCTAAATAGAACAAGCAACCCCTTAAGCCCACAACCCTAAACCCTAAACCCAAACCGTAAAGACTCTTCTCAGGACTGGACCCCAACCGCTGGCACCAGGTCAGCGCCCGATCCAGGAAGTCCAGTCCTAGGCCCGTGACATTTCACAGAAGGACTAACAGTTGCTTATACTATGTTGGGGGTTCCTGATTATTTTGTCTGGAATCTCCCTAAAAGTTGAGCCTCCACTACAGGAAGTACTTCTGGAATCGCTCTGGAAGTTCACCTCGAGGTACTGACACCCTGACAGAATCGATTCCTGTAACTATAAGGGCCAACCAAGATCATGACAAGAGACAGCAGGTTCAATACGATTTGCAATGAGAAGACTACATAGCATGGCAACTGATTTCCTGAATGGTTCCTGTTGCTAGCCCATGTACGAAGTAAGCTAGGGTTAAGAAGTGTGGGTTTGCGGTCTGGTGCTTTTGGGCTTTCGGCTGAAGATGCGAGCCTCAACAACGAGTCCCTTCCTCATAGTGTAGGTCTAAGTACAGCATTAGCCAGGGCCGCTCAGGCATGGATTAGGAAACAACACTTTTGAGCCCAGCGCCTGGGCCAACGTACAGCTCGCCCTTAGCCTTGCACAGTCTTGTGGATACCGCATGGGCACGACAGAGAGAGAGAGAGAGAGAGAGAGACCCAAGTGTGTGGCGGGGCCAGTCACTATCCAGTAGCCGAACGGGATGCGCACTGCATTGAAACCTGCACATCACTACATCTGCCGGATTTGCTAGGACTTCCGGGAGCTCGACGCAATGACCTTCACAGATCCCCGTTTCCACGTTTTGTTGAGATCGCAGCCCATCGATCGGATGTTGCGGAAGTCCTCTTCGGAAACGAAACTCGCTCGGTGGGCCTGTCAGGCACCGGCATGCCGTCCCCCTGTGAAAACTGAGGGCTGCCACGGCGCAGTCACGATACGATCATGAGCAAGATGTTCGCATTGAGCGGGCAAAGAGATGGGCATGCCTGGATCGCCTCTGTGGTTTTCTGTGTGCCCAAATGCTTGCGCATTTTGTCAAGCAGCCGCCACCTCAGACTGCACCGACATACTCCACGAGGGCCGTTCAACAGAAATCATTATCCGTGGCAGGGAGATGCGAAGGACTGATGAAACTGAATGTTGCTCTCACGTAAGGCTGGAGGATGAGGGGAGGCCATCCTGGTCATGCTCTCAAGCTCGCCGGCCCGTGAGAGTCGATATCAGAGATATCAGAGTCTAGATCTTGTCGTGGCAAGTGGCAAATACCCTCTGGCCGAACCTGAAACAACGCTAGACACTGCGCTGGGCTCCGGGGCTCCGGGCTCGCAGGTGGCCTCCGGACCAAAGGTCTGGAAGAGCTCGTGACTGGGCCCGGGCTCTAGCAGCAGCCAGCCACCGAGATTCACACCTGAGGCTCTGCAACCAGAAAACACCGTGGGACCGTAGGAAGGGGACTTCAAAGGCTCCCGCCTCTGTAGGGAGGCCTCTTCCAATAAAGGTGCCTGTACGTTCCCGGCCACTGAAGGCGAGCATTTGCTGCAAATGCAGGTGCCAGCAGCACCGGCCTCTGTTGCTCAAGGAAGCGCGACAGGCTGGAGGCAGCCCGCCCCAGGTCCTGACACTCTGACACTTCAAAGAAGCTCAGCCGTGAGTCTTGCTAGTTCATGTGAAAGTCCTGCGACACTTCGCGCCAGTAGGCCACAGCACAAAGGGACAAAGTACGGACACGCGCCAAGACCACATCCTGCGGCAGGCACCCTAAACCTGGTGTTGCATGGCGCGATCACGTCCTGCACAATGCCATGCATCTACGGGCTTCTATGAGCGTCCTCTGCAGGTGAGCCAGTGGCACATGCTGCCAGTGGCCTGGCAGGCCGCAGGCAGTCACGGGGCCTTCATATACACTCACAGCCGACAGCGTGCCTTTTGGTAGTGCCCTCCTTGCGCAGCGCCGCGCAAAGGGCAGGACCAAGACGCTCGCTGTGCCAGCCGTTGGCCTGCATCATGCTTCTGCCACTGCTGCAAGTCCCACAGGTAAGTTCGGCTCTCCAACTCTGAAGCCTGGGCCAGTGCCGATGCTAAGGTTGAAAGCGCTAGGCGTACTACCTCGGCAGCTGCAACATCGACTCTGTAAGGTAGTTGAGGCAAAAACAACTCTCGACCGACCTCCTCCGAGTTGGATGGGACATCTTCGGGTTGAGTGGACTGCGTCTGGCTCGGCCTGTCCAGCCGTGCGCCACCAAGGGCGCTTTGCAAGCTCTGCTGTTCGAGCTTCGCACTCACTTGCTCCCAGCGTCATGGGGAAGGCAGAGGCAGAAGCGTCACAGGCCTTGGTCGCCCAGCTACAAGTACGTAGATTCTAAGTAGATCCGATGCAGGCAGCTATGACTCGATGACATCCAATCACTTGATTGTGTGTACGCACCTGCTTTCCTTTCTGAATCGCGACTGCGCCTGCAATCAGACAGCGTGAGATCAGCCTGCTGTGGCCCTGTGTTGCATCTCCGCTGCAAAGGAATTTGTTGCTCGGCACAACTTCCGCAAGCTTTCCCCAGCTGCACGGTGCTTGAAGGGCAGTTTTATGCCCAGCAGCCAACTCGAAACTGCAGCAAACACTGCAGCTGATTTTGGCTGCTTTCCCAGCCTGTCTGCCTTGTGACGGACTTTGACACACTCGGACTTGTGAAGGCTCTACCTTTGTGTGAGGGAAGTCGACGTCTTCAGCAGTCAAACCCACGACTAATTCCGCCACAGGCGTGGCATCATTAACAATCTGGCGCTCAACGCGAGACTCTGCGCTTTTTGGCAGGAGTCGTGGTGTCCTGGCAACGTGCACAAGGAGGCAGTACGGTAGCATGCTCACATGGCTTGTGAATACAAACAAACTACATCAGTGCCAGAACAAAAGAGTATTAGGCTTCCCCATGGATCCTTGCTCTCTTCTTGGGGGGCTGAGGCCACCTCAGCTCTGCAAGCGAAAGCTGCACATCGTCGCAACTTCCCTCTGAGTAGTTGGCCGGTTTTGCGCCGCCTTTTCGCAGCGAGCCAAAGGCTGCTCGCCACATCGTCTTCTGGGTATCGGTATCGAAGACGACTCCGCTGTAGGTCAGCACCTTTTCAGGGAGAACGTCGGCGACGGCTTCAAGGGACCTTGCCAATGCAGCAAGTGACGACCAATCTATGGGGCCAGTTGAGCATGTAGCCAGATCCACCTGCACCTCGCTGCGTTGCAGTGCTGCTCGCGTCGAGTGCATAGATATTCCACTGTGAGAACAAATCGACTAAGTCTCCATGACGCTGTGTGCCAGTTTCAATTGGCCAGCAAGGCACCACCCCAGTGCACGGTGTGCAGCTGCGACCCCACCTGAAAGAGCTGCGACTGAGACTGCTTCTGCGGAAAAACTGCTGCCACTGCCGGTCTGACAGGCCGAGAACGTCAAGCCGCTGTTCGGCGGTTGGCACCCTTGAACTTGACACCGATTTGGCCCAGTGGAGAAAAGCCAATGCCAGGCGTGTTCCAAACCCACAGCGGACGCCTGATTGGGAGAATCCCAAGCATTGCATGTTGCTTGCGGCTGGGCGTTGGTTTTGCATGGTTTTGCTGCAGCTCGCTCGGCCACGGCTAGTGCTGCAGAACTTCCCACCTCCGCTTCTCAGTGGTGAACTCGTTCAACCAGTCACGCCCGAGCAGCTGCACAGTCTTGGCTGTACGCTCTGGAAACGGCCCAGGGCCCACGACTCTTGAACCGGACCTGGGCTCCTGGGCTCATCTGGGCTCCGGACGCCGGCCTTGAGAAGTCGCACACCATCCAGCTGAGCACGGAAAGATAGCAGACACCCGTCTGGCGACACAGTGTGCAGAATGTCGCGAGGGGGCACGCGCACCTCTCCGTTGTTGACAATCATCTGGAAGAACCGCGAGCAATCGGCAAGGTTGCTGACAAGCCCACCTCGCAGCTCATGTCACCAGGTATCTGCAAACGGAGATGCCCAACGAATGATCGAGTGGACGATGCTACGTATCAGCAGCAGCAGCCCTGCCTGCAACACTACAGATGCAGCCGCCACCCTGGATGACCTCTCCATGCGGACAAGCAGAATCACGAGACCTTTCACTGATCCCCCGTCCTTCGATGCCGGCCCACCGTGCAGAAAAACAGAGGTTGGCATGGGATGCACGGATGACTTGTCCACTTCAGGCCTGCCAGACTGCCAGAGTCTTGCATCAGTCTTTGTAAACACTGTAAAAAGACTCTTGATACTGGCAACGTCGAACGCCTCGCCAGCACGTTTCTGGACAGGTCTTCCATAATGCCGCTGCCGCCCACATCCGAAGTCACGAAGCGAACGGTCTTTGCTTTCCCATGCCAGGGTTCCCTGTGCGCAACACCGTCAAGCATGGCATTGCTGGAATCGAAGTCGCTGCATGTCGCTGCAACGGTTCTGAATGCTGAAGTCAGCTGGTAGCTTCAAGCTTGGAACCTGCCTCTTGTAAAGTGCTGCAAGCTTTGCAGCCTGGTCTTCCGGAACTGCAAAGAAGGTGCTGGCCATCCCTGCATGCTGCCGTGCAGGGCAAGGCGGCTTCCATACCAACTCAGCGGTCAGCGGGTCCGCTGCCCGGGCCTAAGGGCTCCAGCACCTCCTCCCTGAGAAAGTCATCCAGCCGCTTCTTCGTGAGCACTTCGATGAGCCTCTGGAGAAAACATCACTTAGCAGATATATACAGCCCTCTAGGAAAAGAAGCCCCAACCTTCCCAGCACATCTGAGCTGTAGCCATATCCCCAGTCTTTGCCGGGCTGAAACCGCAAGGGTATCTTGGCCAGCTCACCACACCATTCCTCGGGCTTAAACAGGCGCTCGCGGTACTACGATTGATGGTACAAATCCTGCATTACATTAAGGACCCTCGACTATGGGAATTATGGTATATTCCTTATTGTGGGTAATGCAGGATTTACATCATCAACAGTACTGTCGCAGCTTTGGCTCTGCCAGAGAATGGATCTCCCCGGCATCTACCTTTCTCACCAACTCCACATAGGTCGATTCGTAGTCGTTCTCGGCCTCGTAGCCTCACTGGGAGTTTCTGAAGATTAGGGATACCGCATTTCGGGGGCCCTTATAATGAGGATCCTACTATTTAGGTACTAAACAAGGGTCCCCCATTTTCGGAAACTCCCAACTGGGATTCAAGGGAACGGTTTGGAGCAGTACGAGTTCTGGGGTGTTTCTCATTGTGCCATGTCTTCTCATACCCAGGCAGCATGCAACTCGGACAACCGAGGCACCAAAGCCAGGCCCGAATCCAATTCCGCTTGTGTGAGCAAGCAGGTCGCGCACCAGTATCGGGCGCAACAGTGGTTTTCTTTGCGGGCCGACTGCTGCATCTTTGAACTCCGGCAAATACTTCTCAACCGGATCATCGAGAAGGACTTCACCGCGCTCGAAGAGGATCAGGAAGCCTATCACCAGCACTGGCTTCGTCTGGGAGTAGAGCCGGAACAGCGTCTGAGAGTTCATGGCCACTTGGCCGGCCAGGTCTGAAAAACCGTGGGCCTGCGGGAGAATGCGTTTGGATCTAGTCCGGAAGTGCCTTGCAGAGTGTGCCTCGAAGTGGATGACAGTACCCTCCTTCACCGCGCAAGTCATGACGCCTGGAAGACGTCCGGAGTCAACCTTCAGAACTCGATTTCCGTTTCGAAGGAACTGCGGTTTGAAATCTCTTCGTTGCACCTGTGACTTCAGCCGCCCGGCGGCTGCTCTCAGTGGCTGGGGGTCCATCTGCAGGCTCTTGGCCTTCAGGTGCAGAGACGGTGATGATAAGTGCTTAGTGGTAAGTGCTCTGCTCGCTGTGCTGCTGCCTTACGAACACCGGCTTGTAGATCCTCCATGGCAGCGCTGGGAGGTCTCCCTGTTTTGATAGAGAAGCAAAGCTGTAGCAGAGCTATAGCTGAGCTGAGCTCATCCTTGACGTATTTCCTCAACACAGTCTCTTGTGATGCTGGGCTGCCTTGTCTTGCATGGAGAAGACATTAGCACAAACAGCTCCCGTAGCCAATGCTTGCAGATATGGCGAGACAGTACCACCATTCCGCGTCTGCGAACGAAAGTTTAGCTGCTCTGAAACAACATCCGAGCACTCTCGGCCTTGCTTCTGAGCACGATCAGCTTCTGCCTGTGACATAGCGCTTCTAAACGGAGACTCCAGACGAACTGCACGGCGACTCCACCTGACCTGTGCTCTGGCAGCAGACCAGATGACTCGCGTCACTGCTCTGCAAACTGCAAGAGGCAGCAGGCCGTCCGCCTGGCACCACAAGGAGAGCTGGAGAACGCCCTGGCATCCTTCTCCAAAACACGACAGGCATGCCAAAGGTCCATGGTCGGCATCTGTCTCTGGGCAAGCTACCTTCGGATTGCTGGCGTGCTTTGTTTGCTTACTCGCCAGGTGGCTTGGGACGTGGCTGACAGCAGGCTGGGCTGGCAAGTCCTGCCTCAGTCACGGTGCCTTTCCCAAAGTAAGCGAATCCAGCGCAAGCCGCAAGCTGGGGCCCTGGCTTGGACTTCGACTGCGCTCCTTCGGCAAGCAGCTCAGGTCCTCAGCCCGGCGCGCCTGCAGGCAGTTCCTTGCAGCCTTCCGGTCGCAAGATGCTGTAAGCTTTTGCCTCGACAAGACTCCGCCCGCTCGGCGGAGAGCCGAGACAGCAACCTGGCGGACATCTCAACAGCTCATGATGCAGCACGAGTGCAGGACCTTTGCAGACGTGTGAGACGTCGTTACATTACCCAACAAATATCGCCATACTCAGGCCGTTTGTTGCGCTCTTCGCATAATCTGCTACTTGAGCTTCCGCTCCAACAAACGAAGCCACATCACGATTGCGGCTGCAAAAGAGGCATAGGTAGCTGCGATCTTGTGTGGTCAGGACAGATTAAGCCGGAAAGCACAGGCCGGGAAGACCGTGCTTGGGCATTCTCCTCCCACCACTTCGCTGACGGCGCTCGGCAGGCTGAAGTGGCTGTGGGTTTGCTCTGGATTCCGTGACGGCTATGTCAATGCTGTATGTACCTTTCCTGGGTGTGCTGCGAGATGCTGCAAGCGTGATGTCACCAGAAACGCCAACTACTGGATGGCCTTGCATGCTTTCCAATTTGAGCTTAAGCCCGTGGCCTCAAATCAAGTCGATATCCACTAGCAAAGTAGCAAGCCGACCTATTCTAGCCCCCTGGCTCCAGCTGCCAGCAGGTAAGGTAACGTAGCCTGCATCAGAGAGTCGAGCCTCTTTCTCTCAGGTGGTCTGAGGTCCAGAATTCCTACTCCGCATGATAAGTCGTAATGCACGATGCATGTACCGCAGTACCGCAGGTCCGGGGGTGCACGCGCACCCGCCTGCTCCAAGAGATCAGGGCTTGTCTAGGCTCCCTCAACGGTGATCTTGATCATCTGGACCGGGTCATTCGGGCAGTCCTACGAAGCGAGAGAACATAAACTCGCACTGTTAATGTCTAATGTCAATCTTGGAGTCCCACGTTTGTCGTCCGCACCTGGGAGATTTTTTCGATGAGGTCGTACCTGCTGCACTTCTAGCATCCCACAGAGGAGAAACTTCGTGGGCAAATCTATTTGAAGGCGAGTAGACCGGCGTGACCCTGCCAACAGAGCCTCTTACTCTGCTTTGGCATCCTCATTCTCTACAGCTCCAAAGCTTGTGCGAGCGCACCCCTCAACAACCTTGCCAAACACCGGATGTGCCGATGGCGAAGATCGGTCGAACCAGTTCAAGAAGCCTGGCAAGGCTCTCTTCAGAAGCTTCGCGTGCAGAAATCGGAAAACTTGCCAAGGCCACTGTTGTTGTTCACGTTGATGAAGAATTGGGAACCGCCGGAGTTGGGGCGCCCTGTGTTGGCCATGGACCTCGGTGTGAGGCATGCCTTGTCGTTTGAACTGCGCAGTCCGCCCTTCCTGGCTCCAAGTGGCAGTGTGCCCGGCTCGTTGCCAAGCTTGGCAGTAAATTCATCCTCGATGTTCCCTGTCGGCAACAGCTCCAAAACGGCGAAGCCCTCAAGCAGGCCATGGGGGCAGCCTCCGTTTGAGCGGCGAGCCTCTCGGCCGGAACCATCCAGGACCTGCGATGATCCGCAGAGTCTGCAAGGAGCCTACTGCAAGGCCGGTTTCTCGGCACGGGTCCTCAAAGCTTCCATCTGGCGGGCCGCCGGTGCCAGCCCTAGGGCTTCGAGGATCCTTCGCGTTCCTCACCCCAAGAGATGGTGCGAGGCGGCAGGCTCTGGGAGGCTCAGGTGATGTGCTGAGGCAGGCACGGGCAGCCGAACTGGCACATAAAGTTGGGAATCTCGGCGTGCAAACCCATTACCGTGTTGGAATTCCCGTGACGCCTGTGCCGGCTCTACCTGGGCCTCTTGCGACTCGGTGGAAGTGGATTCCGTCATAGAATCCGGTCTTCGCCTTATGTGGTGCCATTACACAACGACTCACAGAGACATGCAACCTTCCTCCGAAACTTGTCCGAAATGCCATGATCTGTCGTGCCGGAGAGCCAAATCAATCCAATTTGAGGCAGTTAGAGGCATTTGGTCCATGTACAGCTCTACCTGCATGTCCAGCGACAGTGAATGCAGATGTTGGCCACACGCAGAGCTCTCTACCGCCAAGGCTAGCGGGCATCTCCTTAAAGATCTGCGGACGACGCATCATGCCTTGAACGTTCCCATGGAAGTCTCGCACGTGGCAACAGGGTTCGCCTCAGCCGAAACGAAAACGAGGTGCAAGTTGGAAAACCTCTCACGAGATGTGAGCTTGGGAGCCGTGCTCGGCAAGCAACTGGGCTCGCAGAGGCCCGGCTGCGCTCCCTTGCACTCTTCCAACCGTTCTCGATCTTACGCATGTTGCGGACTCTGCGGGATAGCAGTCACGGCTTGTCAACACGAGCAGCTGACGGCTGACAGTCAGCCTGCGGTTGAAGCGATGAGCTGCTGCTGCTCCCAGCACTCCGCAAGCCGCCCAGGCAAACCTTGGCACTGGGGCACGAGACTGCACATTGTCTTTTTCCACAGCACCGGAGGCCGGACACGCTTCCAGGAAGCGACGAAGACTCGGCACCGGCATTGGCCTTAGCGATGGCGCAATGCCAGGTGTGGACGTGGTGACAACGCCGCTGAGACTCGGACGACCCTGGCCTTCCTGCCCTGCACATCGGCAGCCGTGAGAGTGATCTGGTTTGTCTGCAGGTTGCCTGCAGCCCAAAGACCGCTTTCGAATGAAGCAGAACTGAGCTGGCACCTCGAAGCGACGTGAAGGCAAAAGCACCCGATGCCTGCATCGGCGATGTTCAGCAAGATAGGCTGGACTGGAGGAGCGGTGGTGTCATCAGTGTGCTTTCATCTACACGTCTCGATCATGGCTAGCTTTGTAAGGCTTGGTCTTCAGCAAGCACGCAGTGGTAGAGGTGGCTGTGCAGGGTTGCGGGCTGGTCGTGGCTGTAGTGGCTAGAATTGGCTAAATCACGCTGTCGGAAGCTTGGCTCGGAACAGCTTCGCTGTACCTCAATTTAAACAGTTGTTGTGACTTGCTTTCAACATCGGGTGATCCGCTCAACATTACAGAACTCTCTAGCGCCTAGAAGCAAGCAGGCAGAAGAGTGATTGAAGCCATCACGCGATGCAATGCTTGAATAGCCCACTGAGATGGTGGAAGTGGCTGCCGTCGTGTCGGGTTCCCCATGCATCTGAAGTACCCGGCCTGCATCAACGCGACTGCTGCTAGGAAGCTGCGCATGCTGCTGAGTGCTACAAAATTCGCCTGATCCGCTTCTATGTCTGCCGAAGTAACAGTTGCCTCTTTCATGGCTGCACATTGCAACACTGTCACCAACCCTCTTCGCGCACTCAGGAACCGTATGTCTGTTTTGCAGCTTGAAATGGCAAGAGCAGCTCCCGTTCGTCAGGCACCTGCCGAGCCGCTGCATGACTTCCGGAAGCTGACATGCGAGCAAAGCTGCAAGCACAATCCGCCTTGGGATTGCGATGCCATCGTGTCGGAGACGGTCTTCTCTGCTTGGCTAGCTTCGTTTGCCGTGGCTTCCACAATCTGCAGAGGTGAAGAAGGCGAGGGGAAGAAGGCGACGGTAGATTCCAAGTCCATCGACAACCTGCGCACCTCGTCCTTCACTTTCTCCTCCTCTGCCAAAATCTGCACTTCGGTGTCCTCGACATGGGTGAACCCCACTCTTGCAGGCCTTGCAACGCCTGGACGAAGTCAAAGCATCGCAAGCCGCTGGATAGACCCTCATAGGTTTTTGTGCTCTTCCTCAGCCATGCTGGTGGAGTCCTTTACCTTTTTGGCAGCTGCAATGGTCTTGTTTACCTTGACGTCCGTCTTCAGGAAGTTCTTGACCTTCCATTCGACCTGGCGATCGTGTCCGTGGGCCAACAAACTCACTCCTAAACTAACCGTTAGGGAGGCGGCCTGCTTTGTCTGCTCCATCAGTATATGCTCCGCCATTGTCAGATTAGCCTGCCGAGTGGTCATGCGAAGATTTCTGAATTGGGCCATTGGAACTCACTGCGCCTGCATTTTCAAGAAGTGCTGCTTCAGCCTTTGAAGCCTCTCCGACATGTGGACACAAGGTCTGGCGTGAGAACGACGCATGCACGTGGGCTGCCGCGGCCTGCGATTCAGCACTGTGTTCTCGATCATGTCCATCTCTGCCTGGCCACAACTTATACAAGTCTGGTCCCGGTGCCTAACGAGACGGCAAGAAAGCATGGCAACCATGGCTGACGGACCGCATGCTTCACGGCTTTGTTCAGCTGCCGCACAACTGCATCAGCGAAGGATCGAGTTGGACTGCATTCTCTCTCTTCCAGGTTACGCGTACGAACCGCCACGACCAAGGCACCAATGCTTCTAGATCGACGGCTCAGACTGTTGCGTTGTCGCAGTGATTTACTCACAGCAATCACAATTTCATTAATTACCGCCTGAGGTTCTCCCTCCTTCGTAACCGTTGCAATGCTCACATTCCTCTGCTTCGTTGAGGCAAGCGGTTCATTGAGCTACGCGGAGAAAGCAGAACCTTCACTCAGCTCCGCGGCCAAGGATCGGAACCGGATACAGCTGATCATGGCTGCGCAGCCGGAAAACAAGGACAGGGCACCGGATCCGATGGCCCAGAAAGTCAAGGAAAAAACATGAGGTCGGCGGTAAGAAATCTCAGTCGGTAACTCAGCGAGGAAGATGCCGTTGCGATTCCCAGGCTAAACAACTTGCGAACGCTCGAAATTCCTTCTTTTTCCACATCATTGTCATCCCTTCGTCATGCTCACCATCATCATCATGGTCCTGACCACCATCATCACCGTCATCCACAAGGAAACGTACCGGCAGCAGGGGTAAATGCCAGTTCCATGGTGATGCGAATACCGCAAAATCTCACAGGGGCTCGTGTGAACAGCACAATTCGGGACGACTCTGCACCCAGACCGCGCCACCCGAGGCCTTTGACGAACTCAGCCTTCTGCTCGTCGCTAAACTCCCCCTGCCTGCCTGTCAGAGGACTCCCTTCTGCCCTGCTCGTTGTCTCGAAAGCGCATCCGGAACACAGCGGATCGAGCCTGGTGGACCAACCTGAAGGACCAGGCGGGGGGTTGTTGCCCAAAGTGATACGCAATGATGCCCGTTTGGCCCCTGAGGCTTTTAAGGAAACTGCAGGGCCAGGATCTCCTTGCGGACCGGGCTTTCCGATGTCACCTCAGGGTGTTCCCTCTGACGACACTCTGAAAAGCCAGACTTTTTTAGGTCCTTGCCTTCTGATCCAGCCCGGCCAGGTGGCCTACGGTGGGCAGACGCGGAAACATGCGCAGCCGTCGCACAGCATCCAAGAGCGTTGCCCATCCGGCCCCACAGAATCCATGTCGACGGACGCTGTGCTATCGTCTCCGGGCCTCGAGCACCACGCAACATCTGAAGCGCTAACGTGCTACGCGAAGTCGATCCCACCGAGGGCCCGGCGGTCCTGACGGGCCCGGTGGGCCCTGGACTCCCACTGTGCCAGCTTCTCCCGCAGGCTGGGCAAAGCGAGAATCACGCAGCGGCTTGCCACTTGCCGTTAGCTACAGCTGCTCCTGACTAACAGCAGCTTGTGCTAGAGACTCACCTGTGGTAGCTGCACTCGCAACCAGCACGAGCAGTTCTAGTTTACTCCGATTTCCCGGTCAGCCAATACAGTCACAGGAATGTAGAAGTTTCGTGCAGTCGAAAGCCCAGCACTATGTGAAGCAGGCTGTCTGGGATTCGTGGTTGTGCAGCAGAAGAGCAGCCAGGTTCTGAGAGCGCCGCCCCGGGATCGCCTTGCTGCGTCCAGATGGTCTCCACGCTCTGCCAGGGGGTCACCGGTCACTGATCCTTGCACTGAGCCTCCCTGATTTTCATGCCCTGCCGTGCCTCTATCTGGCCGGTGGCATCCGTCAGCGGTACTTGCCACATCCTTGCAGGGCTCTCCTGTCCCTCTTTCTCAGTACTTCGGTCGAGATGTCCCCTCAAGCTCCTCAGCTTATCTCCTGCGGCCGCTTCGAGCTCCGCCAAGGTACCTTGGCTTACGACTCCCAGGTGTGGGGAGGACGGTCGAAGGATGTGCCGAGATCCCCGCCGAACTGGCGTGGCTTCTCGAGTCTGGCAAGCTGTGCCTCTTCACTACCAGTTGAATCAGCATCTCTACCACATGGATGTGACGGCCTCCAGCTCATGAGAGCTGAGGGCACCTGCAGCTGAGACCTCGAAGGAATTGCAGCTTCAGCCCGAAGGAGAGCAGTCGTGACCAGCCTGCGTGTATCTCGACTTTGACTTCAACGCCGCCTGTCCTGCAACTCCGAGCGCTTGCAAATGCTTGCAAGCCTAGGCCTAGTCAGGACAGAACGGGTCCTTCAGATGCGGAGGCAGTGCCTTGCTCCGCTTTGGCGCCCTGCTCCCGCCTCCCATGCGTTGAAGAAAAACGGGGGTGGCTTTGGAGGCTCTGCAAGCTTCCGACATCTTCCGACTTCCGGCCTCAACCAGTGCGATGAGGATGAAGATGCCGCCTCTGTCACGGAGCTTTGCCGAAAACCCCCTTCTCCCGGGTTGCACTATAGCTGAAACCCTCTGGTCACTGGTTAACTGGACTCTACAGCTCATCAAAGGACTCGTTTGGTGTTGTGGATGTAAGCGGTCATGACATCGAAACGTATGTCGAAGCATGGCAATTCACCCAGTGTCCGTCTCACTCATTCCAACCAGCTTCGATTCAACACCGCCCTCCTCGGATTCTCCGGAAGCCACGGCCAGCGTGAGGCACAGCAGAAGGACATGCGAAGGCATCCGCCGCACCTTGCCACCAAAGAGATTGGAAAAAGCAGCCCGGAAATTATTTTGAGTGCCTGGTACTTGGAGTAGTTTAGATCCATGGAAGACCAGCGCTTTGCTGGAATCTCTCCTGCTATAAAGCTTGAGCCACGGACACCAGGGCCAACCGCTGCCTCTTCGCTGAAACCCTGCAGAACATGCTGCCCTGCTTGGCTGCTGATCACTCCTCTTTTTAACCTAAGAAGCCTACGAGTAGACGAGCAGCCTTGAGTCTAGGGATGGACGCGCGGTCCATGAAAATTCGGAGGAGTTCCTCCATCTGTCCGTTTGCCGCCGACAACTCACCACTCGACCTTCAAAAGGCAGTGTGGCTGTCGGCCTTTCTAAAAGTCACTTCAGGTCGTGGAGTCATCTGACAGCCTTAGCCCCGAAACGCTGCAGGTTTTTGGTACTCAGATGTACTCAGTACAACTCTTTCGGGTCCCAAAATGGCTCTCCAAGCGCGTGGCTCCTCCAAGCCGGAGCCGGAGAACGGCAGCCGCCAGAAGTCAATGCCACCCCCTGCGGCTTCAGGCTGCAGGTGGCTGCTTCAAGTCAGGCTTTCGTGCAGACTTCAGAGTATTCCCGACGAGAATAAAAAAGAAGAAGGAGAAAGGTCCTCTTGGTGCGGCTTCTTGGGCAGCTTCGGCGCATGCAACCTCGCCTGCTACGGCTGCTGCAGCCGCTTCGGCTGCTGCCGCTGCTGCTGATGCTGCTGCTGCCGCTGACGCTGTCGCTGATGCTGCCGCTGATGCTGCTGACGCTGCTGATCCTGCTGCAGCATCGTCTCCTGATGGAACACCAACTGCAACGATCGCAAATCCCATTCACCCTCCTTGCCTTCTGGAGCTTTTGCCCCAGAGTAGCCCTGCGCGTCGAGCTCTTGGTCGTTACCTACCACCGCCACAACATTTGATGACAGTTCGACGGTAGTTCTGGCTGCGAATGAAATTCTTGGGCCGCCAACCCATCGGCAGACGCCAGAAATCCGCACCGCATCCTCCAGACATGAACTGCGGCCCATTCAGCTCATGGTCTGCGGCTCCACACCTTGGCCCGGACTGTCCAGCTGAGCGGGCTCCAGCACAACCTCTTTGGTCCTGTGGTCGTTCCAAGTCCGCAGGCCCAGAGAAGCGGTAGGGGCGAAGACGGAGAGCCGCAGCCGACCTGGCCTTGAAATCGGACTGGCGCAGTTTGCCGCCTGGCAGATTCTTGCTGCAACGTAGACACGCCAAGGTCACCACCCCCAAAACTGCCTCTGCTGGAAGCGGTTCAGACATGTAGCGACCTACAGGAAGCCGAGAAGGGCACGCAGCAGGTCAGATCCGCCGAGCCCCGGGCTTGCTTCGCCGGAACTTCCAGTTTTGCCCAGCTCGAGGCCGAGGGATTCGGCGGCAGCAGGCTCCGGCCGCGGAGCAGGTGCTGCAGGCGCCGGCGACTTTGCAGCCTCCGGCCGGAAGCCACCTCGCATGCGGCATTCCAGCATGTACGCTTCTTCTGTTCGCACGTACTGTTTGTGCTGTAGCAGGCATGCATCCTACTTTGCCTCGGCTCTTGTGCTATCACACGTTTGGAACTGCCTGATAGTTTTGTCGTTGACATCGTCCACCAGTCCATTCTTTCTTGGTGATTGTCCATCGAAGCCGTTTGGCACATCATCAACGGGGCTGTGCGTGTCAACAAGCATGTCATCGCATGCCTGGCAGCCTTTCTGCGAACATATGCAACTTATGCGAGTGACCTCGGCTGGCCTTGCAGCAAGTGGTTCCCAGCAAGATGACGGACGAAACCGCTCCGAATAGAGGAGCGAACCGCTCGAAAACACACTGGAGAAGTTGCCAACACTGAGCCAAAGTTCGCGAACTCACAGACCGTCTGAGAAAAGCACACCTCTGCAAAGAGCCTCACGGTTTTTCCAAGCAAACCCAGCAAGAGCAGCCAACGGCTCGAAGCAAACCGCTGGCAACAGGCCAGAGAGTTCAAGCCGCTTCAAACAGGAGCGAACTTAGAGCGTTTTCAGAAAAAGGCGCGACCCGCTTGTGATTCCAAATTCTCAATACAACACTGGAAAAGTGACTAGAAGACTTGAGAAAGCGGAGCAAAAGCTTGAATGAGACTGGAGAAGCTGAGGGAAAGGCGCAAACCGAAAGGAAAAGGGCCCGAGACTAGCCTGCTCGACACGATCAAGCACTGGACAGGGACCAGGAATGGATGGATGGATGCAGGGAGGGATGGATGGGACGGCAAGCGGATTTCGTGGAGCCTTCGCAAAGGTTCGAGGTCCCTGACCGGCCAGCCCAGGCAAACGTCCATGAGCTCCGGCGCCCACACACATTTCCAAGTGCGCCGACAACACGGCAGAGGATCCTCGAACTTGACACAAGCACAGGGCCAGATCGAACGAGTCCTGTGCTCTTCTGGCGTGCATGCGGCTGTTCGGCCACCCTTCCAAGAAGTAGCGCACCGTGGATTGCACGCCATGAGCTCCTGTAGAGGGATGTGACACCCCGCGCTTCTTGCACATCCCATGGGGACGGTGTTCTGCCCGATTGAGACTGATCTCTTCGCAGGATGCAACAAGGTTCGAAGATGTTCGAAGGATCTTGAAGAGCTCTTCCCTCCGCCAAGGCTAGGGCCATGCGACCCGGGTTTTCCATCCACGTCCGTGGCTCCCTCCACGACACGCAGCACGCAGCACCGAAGCGCTTGTAGGGCACCGATGCACCAGGCAGCCACAGGCCTTGGCCTCGGCCTCGGAGGGCTCCCTCTGAGAAGGCGCCGGAAACCTTCAGGCTCTGCTCAAAATGGGACTTCCCTACTTTTGCTTCATGGCTTCCACAAAGGAAAAGACTCGGACTGGGGTGAGGCTCCAAGGACTTGCTCGGGCTTCTCCGGCTCCTGGCAATCGTGTTGACCCTCTCCTCTCTTCGAACGCCGACCAGGCGGGGATCTTGCATCTGGGGACCGGTAGGCCATATTCCCGTCCTTGCCGCGACTGTCCGTAAGCAGTTGACCAGCAGCTGACATCTCTGACCAGAACACCTCCGAGTTCAAGAGGAGGCGGGCACACTCATCCGACGAATGCACCACAGTTCACACAAGAAAGCACAATGCTCTTAGACAGCACTGCAAACTTCTGGGGTCGGTGATAAAAAACATGTGGATCACGTCAATGGCGCCAAAGCAGGCTTGGAAGCTCAGGCAAGTTTCGAAGGTGCGCTTACTGCTCCCCTAGCTACCTTATGCACGAGTGAACTCGGCATGCCTCTGCATCCACTTCAGAGGCAATTCGCCAAAGGTGTGCAAAGCCCTGGCACAAGGAACCCTCAGGCGAAAGCTCGATAACCAGGCTGGACAATAGGCTGGACAATTCATGGACCACACCTCTTCCGCAGATGGTGCCTGCCACTTCTTCGCAAAGCCACGGATTACCTGCTTCAAGGCTACAATCAGGCAGAACTGTGAATGTTTGGCCGTCGCTCACTGCCTTGAGAGATGCCTCATGCGGTGGAAGCGTATCTTGGCAGTGGCTTTTCAGAAAGACCCCTGCACTCAATGGGTTCGGCTTTAAGCCAAGAGACTGTGGGCAAAGCGTCGCAGCACCCGGTGACCACATTCGTGATCAGGCACATCGAGCCAAACGCAACCCATTTGGCCAGGCTCCAAGTCGAAGTCTTGGACCGCCAGCTGTGTCCAAATCGCCCGCTGTGCCACGTTGACGTTGCATCGATCGATGACAATGCGGCCATTTGGCCGCCTCAAGGCAGCACGAGCTTCCTTCATGCAAGCTTGCCGGGAGCCAAGGCAGTCCTGGTTTACGACCACCCAATTCCCTGAAAGCCCAAGCCGCTGTGCTAAGCTGCTCTTGCCGCTTCCTGGCAAGCCACACAACACCAGCAACCTCAAGGCTGCCAGATCCACGGCCTGCTGCTGCGGCACAAAGGGGACAGCCTCAGCTCGCAGCGAGCGCAGCGAGGCCTCAGCTGCGACCTCCGCCTCTGCCAACTCCGCCATCTCCGCCATCTCGGCCCCTCGAGCCTCTTCTGCCTGCTGCTGCAGCATCTGCTCAAGCCAGGAGGCCCAGTCATCTGCCCACTCCACCGCATACTCACGGCTCTCTGGAATGGGTACGAAGCCGGCGCCGTCATCGGCATTATCAGCTACGTCAGGGAGGTAAAAGTGCAGAATCTCGAGTAAGTCGGCGGCTATGGAAGCAATCTTGCGTGCAGCCTCAGGGCCCTGCGGGCACTGCGCTCGCAACCCATCCGGCAGCATCCAGACTGCGCAGCCATGCTCAGAGCCAAAGCGAGAGATCTCTTCTGCGAGAGCCTCCATAACCGACCGATTGCGCTGACCGTAAAACCCTATGGGCGCCGGAAGGAGCAGCGTTTCCGTCTCAGCCTTGTCCTCCGGATTGGGAACACTCGGCATCCGCTTGGCCTCAACTTTGACATCGGCTGGTCGTGGCAGTTCACTTCGAGCGGCCGACATGCATGTTGACCTGAAAGGGCAAAAAGCTAGAAAACACTCCTTGGCAAGCATAATGCGCGTGCAAAACCTCTTAGTAGCCCTTCGATTCTTGGAGACTGATGTTGCAGGTCAAGTCTGCGAGGTGTCGACATTCCGAAGGACTGGATCGCAGCTCACCGGAAGACAAGATCCTTGCCCACCACCAGAGAGGTTGGGAAGCACGTGTTCAAGAAAGGGGACCGAGGCTTTGCCTCCTTCTTGGTACGCTGTGGTCTTGTCCAAAACTCCTTGCTTCTGATGCAAAGTGGAGTGGAACCGGGGCCTCGTCTCCCTGTGCATCTTCTCGAAGTCGTCCCCTTAAACTCTTGCTTTCTCCCATCCTCTAAGGTCTTGGTTTCTTCAATTTTCTTCAGAGCCCTGGATGAGAATTGCCCAAGAGTGTTTTGCGTTCCGTCAATCCAGTATGAAACCGACAACTCACCGTGTGGAACAACTGGAGCTTTCAACTTTCAATCAGATCAACCTCAAGCCGCCATCCGTTGTGTGATGTGAAAGGGCTCTGACTGAGACTCATCCTTGCCGCCCAGCCGTGGTCGCCACTGACACCCAGACAAAGACTAGGGCGCGACTTGACGCGGTGGCTAGCGGTCGCGGTAGCGGTCCGGCATGTCCGCTGCTGCCGAATCTCTTATCGAATGCTTGGGGTTCTTGCGCGCTGTGTTTTCTGCGTATGCTCTGTTTGCACAGCGCGTGGACACTCGACTCGGGTGACAGGTGCTGCACCTCGACACAAACATCGACTCCGTCGAGGGGATTTACACCGACCTCGATGATAGCCAGTAGAGGGCAGCAGGCTCATATTGCATGTGAAGATGACTCCTGCGATCAACAATCTAGCAGCAGGCTTCTTGGTGGAGCTCAGGCGCTGGCATCCACCTCCGCAAACAAGCAGCTGCTTCTTCGCGTCGTTGGTCTGGAGGTGGCTCTGGCTCATGTCCTAGTTCACGTAAATGCTGCAAGCAGTCGTTCCAGCGGTCGAAGGAATCCCAGCAGATGGGACAGCAGAAACGAGCAGCACGCCGTGACCCGTGTGCTCCCAAGACGGGCTGTCGCATGGGCGCTTTCGCAGCTTCGGGAGCCTTCTGTCGGAAGACGTCCAAGCGTGCACCACGCCGAAACCGAGCCCGGAAGCGGGCACTTGGGGCATCGTCATCGCTCTCGGCATCCTTCTCGGATTCCCCCGTATCGGCTTCTTTGGGAGCCTTGGGGTCGTGCTCGCAAGCTGACCACCACAAAGGCAAGCCGTCTACTGCGACGATGATGTCTTCCGTGCAGAGGCCAGGCTGGCCCGGAACCTCCGCGATTTCACAAATCTTCAGGCCCTGGCTTACGGTCTCCAAGTGGAGGCCGGCTCCTTCTTCTTCGTCCACCAAGAGCTCCCTGCGAAAAGTCTGAGCAGGTGCCATCCACAGACTCTGTGAAGCGGATGTCCGGGGAAGGTATGGCAACGGCTTCTCCGTTTCAGGCAAGGGTGGCCAAGAGCCACCTGCACAAACCTTCTCCAACGCCAGCGGCAGCACGGATGGCTTCGAGCGTGACGCAACTGAGCTCAGAAAGTTGCTACCAAGCTGCACATGTGGCGCCTCATTGAAGCTGGACTTCCTCTGCGGACCGTCAGTGCAGACGGCACGTAGGCCTGTACGCAGCCGGAGACGCCCGAGCAGACCTGCAGACTCCTGAACGTTGTTCTGGTCCAGGCTGACCCAAGCAGGGGCAAAGAGGCCGCGTTTGTCCAGCCAGGGATAGGCCTCGAAAGGATGCAAGGCCAATGCGAGAAGAAGCTGTCCAGCCTCGGCTGCAAAGAGTGCGAAGAACATGACATGTCCTCACCTCCTTTTGAGCTTTCCAGATACATTCACGTTTAGAAGACCCAGCATGCTTCAAAACATACCAACTCCACGTGAGGCGCCCCAGAACCTGTGATGTAATTCTGTGAGAGATGGACTTCCTCGATGGCAGAGTGCTGTGCGCAGATCAGGGCTGCAAGCCACTCCATCGAAGCATCTCCCAACTTGTTGCGAGCCAAGCGGATAGCTCGACACCGGACCTCCTTGCGACGCCGCAAGAGCCAGCGGAAGAGAAAGACAGCGCCCGGATCGGAGATGCTGTTGTCTGAGAGGTCGATTTCGAGCAGAGCACGCACAGGGGGCCGGTGCAGGCTCTCGCTGCTTTCGGCCGTGTCAAGCCGCTCACCACGCAGGTCTTCCAGCAGGCGGTCCAAGCTGGCCGTCACCGATGGGAGATCTGTATCCTGCACCGAAGCACCGAAGGAACTTCCGGAGTTACTCCGACATGGGTGCTCAAGGTCTTTGAACAAACGCACGTACACACATCAAAATATGTGCAGTTATATAACATAAAATACATAACATAATATGTAAAACACACACACGTTGCGGCGATCATCACCATTGCAAGAAACCGAGTTAGTACCTCTGAAGACGACAAATAGCAAGTTGCAGCCTAGCCAAGATCCAAGACCCAACCAACGGACGACAACACACGATGCTGACTATCTGCAGAGAGGTCGCCGGCAAAACAATCAGCACCACGAAACGAGATGCAACTTACAAACTTCCAGCAGCAACCGCCAAAATTTCAAATCATTCAACAGGAATTCATATATGGCGCAGAAGAGAGGCTTGCACGAAGTTAACAGTGCACAGCGCAAATGCTGCATTCGCCGAGACATCCAGCACAAGGGATCCAAAAAGCGAGTACGAGTAGGGCACGCAGTACATCCAGTGTCCTGCAGACCCATCCGGGCCAGAGGCACACAAAGGCTAGCAGCTCCAGGCGTTTGAAGGAGCTTAAGCCGGAAAAACTGTGCCCACCAGCTGCGCTGATTGTGCTGCTCCTGGGACTCGTCCTCGCTGCCCTCACTTTGGCTCGTGGGTTCTCCGTCACCATGTCTGTGAGGGTCCTCAGCCTCCATCGCATCTTCCACCCGTTTGGGTTTTTCGAAGACGCTGGCTGGAAGCATCGAGACGTCAGGGCCACTTCCGTCGCCGGGCGGCAACTCGATGTCCTGCTCACTGTACCCCCTGCCCACGCTCCCCTGCTGGGCATCCTGACAGGCAGAGACCAGCACAAAAACGGCTTGCGCCGTACGCTCGCTAGTGTCTCTGACTCTGACACGGCCTTCCGCTCCTTTTTGGAACATCCCAAAGTCTGCATACGCGCTCGGGCAGCTGCCAGTCGTGCCTCCTTGTCAGCCGACAGCTCCACCCGGAACGCAAAACTCAAAAACGATCCTTTGGCCTTGGAGGGCTCTGTGATCGGAGGAGTGCTCCGGCTCGGCACGTTCGCCTCCCGAGAGCAGCCACAAGCTTCTGAACCCGAGCCTTTCACTGTCAGCTAAGGCTTAGTCACATCCCTCTCTCTGAACAAATCTGCCCCTTGTCTCTGGTTCCCTCCCCGGTGTCTCGAGTGCCGTGGGACTGCACCACTTGTGCGCTGAGCATTTTCTTCTGTGCCAACATGGAGGAGACCGAACCCCTTCCTCCAATGAGTGCGTCGTCCTCGCTTAAAAAGGCAGAGAATACACGTTTCGAAAGGAATTGTGCCCTAAATCTGGCTCCATTGTTGGACAAGAACTTGTAGGTTGCTTGACTGGGACCCTTGCCTGCTGTTGTAAAGCGAGGACGGCTGCTATCCTCCCTGTGACGCTTTGCAGATAGGGCCCTCTTTCTCCCAATCCGGGTGCTCTCCACCCGATCGTAACCTACTGCTATCTATTCCGCAGTCTACTTGGGTCACTGCCTTCGGCACAGAGTCCGCTTGCTCACACGCCAGCCTCAGTTCCAGACAGTGCGTATTCCACGTGGATCGCTCTGAGGATTCAATGAGTATCAGACAACGGCTTCCCGGAGAAGCAAATTTCGTCGCCTCATCCGGCGAGATCCATCAGCAACCCCGAGTTCGACCCATTGGACCATTGCCCGTGGCCCCCACCGCTTGAACTGTCTGTGTCTTCGGCACTTCGAGCTGCAAGGGGCGCGGCCTGAAGTCCAGAGCAGAAGCCAAACAGATCCCTTGCAGTTCAGCTCCCTCGGCCTTTTCTGTTTGCGCGAAGGCCCTTTCTCTTTCTGCTCCGAAGCTTGGCATCGGAGGCCTGAGTGTGCCATGCTCGGCAACAAGAGCCGCAGAGCACCAAGCTAGACGACGGGGCTGCAGCCGAGAGGGAGGCTCGATGACATCCTTCTGCAGGTCTCCGCTGGACCTGGTCGAGGGGAGGCACAGCAGTAGGGAAGGAAGTCCAATCTCGACTTCGACTGTCACTCTCTGTCCTTCAAAAAACAAAGGAAACCCAGGCGTGCCTGCAAGCTCCTTCCCCCAGCCTAGGCAGCACGGACAGTGCCCTTCGCCCATGCGACGGCTTCTGCTATCACCAAGGTCTGGACCATTCGACAGGACCTCTTTGTGGCTCTGCACTGCCATGCCCCATCACCGCCTCAAGCTTGCTCTGTATCTCTCGCGCTCTCGCCAGAGAAAAACCCACACCCGGGCCTCGACTGATGACTCCGGACTGGCTACTGCTAGCGACCTGCGTAGAGGTGCGTGTCACTAGTCTGAATCTGACGAGCCATAGCTGCACTGCTGCACCTGTCCACTGGCCTGGAGCGCATCGACGGTCACCTGACGCCGGCCAAAGCACTCGTCCTAGAAGTGGCCGAAACTTTTTCGGTCAGCGGACGGGATTCTCCGTGAAAGACCCACGCGCTGCAAGTTGATCTCAAGTGGCACACCGGCCTGCCTGCACCTTGTGCTCGATGAGCTTCCCTGCCTTGGTAATTAGCGACAAGCACAAGAAGAGTACCTCGCACGTCCACAACAAGATGCGCACCAGCATGAGATGTAACTCGCCGAGCCATGGGGATCACAGCCAAAGACTGTGACAGGGCAACCAGACAAAAGCGCCTGTGCGCGGACATTCTGCTGCTAGTCGAGCTGCTGACTTGCCCCATCGCGGCTTGTGCAGATGTGTGTGAAAGTCTCATGTTTGGACTGAGCTTGTCGACTGCGAGTGTTGCGGCGCAACGACTTTGACAACTCCGCGCCAGCTCGCAGATTTGGGCGGCAACCCTGGCACGATCCGAGCTGCCTCTTTTCCATGTCCGATGCCACAATGGGTTTGTCTGACAGGAACACGCAGCACGTCCGTTTCGTTCACACCTGCAACTCCGACTCAACATGTCTTCAGATGATTCACAGTGAGCCTTCATTCCCATGGAAACAAAACTCAACTCTTGTCAACATCCCCGTGTCTACTCGCTTTTGCTGAGAGCTGGGCTGCACTCTGCAATTTATAGCACGGCACAGCCTTGCTCTGAAACTGGTTTACGCCCCAGTTTTACTGGGTCGCCAGTGGGCATTAGTGGTCGATGCTGCCATGGCGGCTTCCGCGTGATTCTACACCTTCTGGGTTGTGGAGGCAATTGGCCGTGTGGCAGGTGAGACAATGAAACACTGAAAAAGCCCGTCTGCCCAATTTTAGCACGAGCTTTCGATTCGCTTGGACATGCACCAGAACCAGCGAGGGTTAGATGTGATTCCGGCGAAGATCTCTGATTCTCATCCGGCTTTGCCGGCTAAGTGACAAGTAGCCCGCTGCGTCGGCTGGGGAGCATGTCCGCGGAGGTACTACGTGGCGTCACTGGCAGCACTTGCACTTGTTTGCATCGTCTGCCTGACAGCTCTTTTCGGCATTTGGGCAAAGAGCGATGTCGGTATGCCTGTGCAAAAACAACCGGCCACGCAGGAGTCAACTTGCTCAGACTCGACTTGTCTGGATTTGCCTGTCGTCTGGCCTAGGCGTGGTCTTCGCCTTCACCTTAGAGACAAGGAGAACATGCTACTGCCAAGCTAGTAAAGCCGATGCCGACAATCAGGGAGCTTCGCTACGAGATTGATCTGGTTGCAAAAGTTGCAGACCATAGTCACACAGGTCTCTTGACACACGGCAACGAATAGTGTTCAGTTTTTTGCGCATCGCTGCCGTTCAACATGCTCAACTCGTCTTGCAAGGCACAGGATCTTGCAGATGCACATTGCCTAGCCGAACTCAGAATGTTGAAAGCAGCCGCACATGCTTAGGACAACACCAGGCCCTTGGAGATCCCGCCCGGTGGCATGTAGTTCTCCGGCAGACAAGGGCCCTGTGCATAGCGCCAGAAAGCTCCAAACTGCCCAGCTTCCCCAATGGTCAGCAGAAGCAGCCTTCCACTTGATCCGGCCGAGCGCTGGAAGTTCCCCCATCGCCGCACTCCTGCAACGGCCAGCACTCCCTCAATGCTGGTGTGATGCACACGACGCCTGGCCTGGCCACGGAAGCGGGATCATGCTCGTCCAGCAGTCTTTGTGCGTGCTCCGGCTGAGACCTTAATCGATTGTAGGCACCAACAGCAACTGCAGCACGGAGGCACCCCAAGCGGCCGGCATGATGGACCTGATCGCCGCCTCAGCCCTCTGGAATTCGAGGTGCTGTTTCTTGTAAAGATCGGCCTAATAGGCCGACAGTTCGGATTCCGTCGCTTCTGGACTGTCGCGTCACAGGCCTTCAGGTTCTTGTTCCTCTGGATTAAGCGCTGAGAATCAAGCTGCCGGTGCCTGTCCATTCAAATTCAACACAAGGAACCCTCCACCCCCCACACTCCGCCCTTTGTCCGTGCCTGATCTGCTCGCCACGATCCCGCTGAATCCTCTTCAGCAAGGCCTGGAGCGCCTGAAGCTCAGGGACCCTTCCTTCGATTCCTCTGCGCGTCACGCAACGGTATTGGGTATTGGGATGTGTTGGGGGCTTTTGGGGGACTTTTAACAATGGTTCCAATGTGCGGGGCGTGACAGAGCTTTTTGCGCCCAGCTGTGCGGGATTTTTGAGGAGCCTGACGGCTGCCTACAGCAGCTCACGCTTGGCACCGCAAGCTTCGCTTCCGCATGCATTGCTGGATTGGCCGGGCCAGGACGGGGGACCTGCAGGGTGGACAGCATTGGCTATAGCCGAGACAGGGAGCAAACTGCCCAGCCCGGCTTTGAATCTCGCAACTGTGCCACAGCACCGCTGGCTTGAAGAGGCGACAGGGCTTCCACCGGGATGATCGCTGCACATGCTGCAACTACGCGCTTGCGCATGACCCAAAGCCCGACCCCTCCGCAACCTTCTCTCGTGCGAGCGACATCTAGAGATCTGACGCCCTGCATTGTCGGAGTCATTGCAAGAATTTACATCCTCCCGTGCTGAACATGCTCATTGTCTTCCAGCAGGGCAACAGAAATTGCTCGCAGCTCAAGTGGTGAAACCATTCAGGATGGACTTGTCCCTAACCTGATACTACCTGCAGACGGGTTCGTTTCATGCAACAGATGCAGCTCGCGGTGTTGGGAACACGTGGCCTTGCTGAAAGGAAGCATAGCTTCGGCCACGATAACCTTGGTTTTCGTTCGACGTTCGACTCGAAGCTTTAAACTTGAGTGCCCCAACTGTTGAGGAATCGGCTTGGAGGTAACGGGCAAGATTCACGAACCTTATTCACAGAAGGCCTCCTATGGCCCCCTAGCATGCTTGAGCTGAGCTGTGAAGCTGAGATCTTGGCTCACCAACTCCCATTCGTCCCCTTCCTGGCATCGCGCATGGGATCAGCTTCTTCCCTCAACTCCCTCGCCATGAGGCCGCACTCATGCTCTGCCTTCAACAAGCGTATCATGTGCGTCGAACGCTTGGCCTTAACCAGAGACCGTCCGCAAGCCAACTTGCACCGACGTCTAATGCAACACACGGGGAGAAGGTCCACGCGAACTTCTTCTTGCGTCGGCTGCGGGGCTTTTGTTAGGTCGGCTGCACCTCCAATGAGGAACATAGACAGACACAGCAGCTAAACAAGTCTGCATTCACGAACGAAGCCGAGACTGCTGAGGCAGCCACACCGCAGCGACTTGCAAATCAATGCTCTCGCTTCATCAAAGCTGACTCTGCCGTCTTTGTCCTGGTGAAAGAGCTGATCATGACAAACAAGCACCTCAAGAGCCTCAGAGACATCAAAAATGCGAACATGGCTTTCGGGGCACCGCATGTGGGGCTAAAGGCCAAAGCCATGATCTGAATCTCACGCACTCGCACTCTTAGACCTTTAAAAGGCACGAGCAAACCTTCATGCACCGTGGGTAGACTTGGAAGGGCCAGGCGCTCCTGAAGCAGTCCCTCTGAGCTTGGAAGCTTTACAGCTTCGGGCAGAACTTGGCTTATCCAAGGGCTGGGCGGCATTTTGGGCGTGAGATTTTGCGACGGATGTGACCGACGCGGGCCCGAGAATCACGAGCACCGGACAGATGTTCTTGCTGGGCAGGTGATTCCAATGTAACTGCTTGCCGGAGTCGAATGCAGTCCTGGTCCGCCTGGACGAACATGTTGGTCTTGACCTCATCCGCTGGTGACTTAAACCACTCTTACCCTCTTAGCAAGGAGCACCATTATTAGCTGCAAAGCCAAAGTCGTTTTCTCAGAGCCTTACGTGATCGAAGTAGTCCTTTGACCACAATCTCGTCTCAACCTGACTGCGCAGGCGGCGTGGAGGTGAGCATTGCAGCTTCTTGCTTGCTCTAGCATATCGTGTTACGGCACCTCGTTCCAATAGCGATCCACTCTGTCGGCGGGCCAAGTCTTGGCCTCCCGATACACTGCCAAGCCTGTCTCCTGCAATCATGAGATTCCCCGAGATCACTGAGATCCCGACAGTCTTTTCTCTAGCATTTCTTAGAGCATCTTCCTGGCAAGTTGTCAAAACACGGGGACCTCAATTACGGTGTTGCCGATCCCATCCGAAGTCTCCAGTCCGCTGCAGAAGCATGCTGGACTGACCCAGAGTCCCCGCCTTGACAGGGAGATATGGACTTAGACTTATTTGATGATGCTGAGGGCGGCCAGAATCCACCAGATGGGTCAGAAGGGCCATGACGACTTACGTCCCTTGTACTCTCACGCTCTCAGCTTATTTCGCAGATCCACTGGGGGTGCGGCGCTCTAGCTGCCTCCTTCGCATCTTCCGCAGAGGAGCCTGAGCAGTATCTGCCGCTCGCAGGAGGCCTGTTCCAGGAAAACACCGGGGCCCATGGCCGTCAGCCCATAAGTAGGAGATGAAGTCATTGTACTTCACCTGAGAGGCCGAGCTTACAGAGTAGAACCTCTGGTGATGCAGTAAGGCACTTCACAAAAATCAGGGGGTTACACTCCAGATTCAGAGCGAGGTCCGAGGTCGCTCTAGAGGCACTGCACACTCTGCACACTGCACCTCTCTGATCTCACTTCGGGCCCCTGCTCCCCCGCCAGAGTCCGCGCCGGCAGCCACGAAGAGCACCTGCAGGGGCAGGGAAGCAACACACGCGAGCACCTGAGGACCTGCAGTAAGCAGCACGTAGAGCGCCCGCCTCCAGATCCGACTCGGTGACTTGGGGCGTGAGCCTGGCGACTTTTCACTGGGGTGCTTCGGCGTCAGGGTTTGCATGGACTCGAGGAGCCTCTGGAGAATGCGAATCAGCTGCTTGCGGCTAATCGTGCCGCATCCTGCGGAGACCATGTGTCCGCTACCGTGTGTTGCTGACGGCGCCAGCCAAGCCTTGTACATCCCAGCTGCGGAAGGCCTGCAGATAGGACAGGTGGACACAAGACTACAAATCAGGGGGCCCGCGGCCTCAAGTACTTTTTCGGAGAGGATAACCATTTTGGTAACGTCACCTCCTCGGAAGGCCAGCACATGCCAGCCAGCACATCCCCAAAAAGTGAAAACCTCTGGGCAGTCAGCATCCACGCAAGGGGGCCGCGATGGTTCGCTTCTTTGTACAATTTTGCCCCTGGCGGATTGGACGGCCCAACCCCAACTTGACAATGAGGATCTCCAAATCTGCCAGAGCTGCACCCCATCCGCCTGGAAAAAAGCGCCGCCGGTTTCGAGCCAAAGACCGCGGTCGCGATCAGCACAGAGTATACAAAAGGCAACTCAAAGCCAACAAACGTCGGCCGAACAGCTGATACACACTCCTTTATCCTGTAGCGGCCTAGTCGCCACAAAAGTAGCCCAAGCGATCGCTGCAAGAGAAACACTTGCCAAAAGCCCACTTTGGGTCATAACTGCCACCCTAATTTGAATCGGAGCTCTGGCGCACGAGAAAGTCCTCCAGAGCTCTCTCGAATGCTGCTACCTGCCGTGAATGAAGGCTTCAGTCTCACACCACGGCCTAGAGAGGAGAGAGGCTACAGGCTGCAAGGTCGCGCTGTGGCGACAAGCGGCACATCTCTCACTTACGGTTCTCGTCCATGAAGGACTTCATGAAGTCCGTCAGGGTCGCCACACCCTCAAGCGGCAGACCATTGTACAGGGATGCTCTGCATCCACCCACAGACCGGTGGCCGGCCAGGGTGTAGAGCTTGTGCTTCTTGGCTTCATCTAAGAACTTCTTCTCCAGCGCTTCATCCCCACCCTTGATTGTGAAAGGAACGTTCATTCGCGACCTCGCAGACTTCTCTACAGGGCATTGGTAGAAGCCGTCGGAGCCGTCGATCATGCCATACAGCATTCCGCTCTTCTTGTCGCTCTGCTCTGCCCAGTGGGCGAGGCCACCTACCTTCTTCGTGTACTTGAGGTACTCACCCATGACGTACAAGGTGAAGCAAGCGGGAGTGTTGTACATGGAACCATTCTCGCCCGTCGTCTTGAAGCTGCAGTAGGTCGGGCAGATCTTCAGCTCCTTGCTACCATCGGCGAAATCCGGTCGCAAGAAGCCCACAGCCATGCCTGCTGGACCCAGATTCTTCTGAATGCCTGCATAGATGTACGCGTGCTTGCTAACCTCGATGGGCTTTGAGCAGAAGTTGGAAGACATGTCAGCCACCAGGGGCACGCTGCCAACGTCCGGTGTGTAGCTGAACTCGACCCCGTTCACGGTCTCATTGGCACAGTAGTGCACATACGCAGCCTCTGGGTCCAACTTCCACTCCGACTTTTGAGGGATCGTTGTGAACTTGGTTGACTTGGTGTTGCAGGCCAACTGCCCGGTCCCGTACTTGTTGCATTCCTTGTGCGCCTTCTCACCCCACTGACCGGTGACGAGATAGTCCGCCTTGCCCTTGGTTCCGAGCATGTTCAGCGCGACCGTCGAGAACTGCAGGGTGGCACCTCCCTGCAACATCAGCACCTTGTAGTCGCTTGGCACGCCGAAGATGTCCCTCAAGTTCTTCTCTGCCTCTGCCGCGATGGCCATGAACTCCTTCGATCGGTGTGACATCTCCATGACGCTCATGCCAGAGCCCTTGTAGTTCACCATCTCGCGCTGGACCTCCTGCAGCACCTCCAGTGGCATGGCACTGGGACCCGCTGAGAAGTTGTACACGCGGCCCTCCGCCATCTTGTCCAAAGCGGGGTAAATACACCTAAAAGCACGCAGAGCCACCAAAAATGTCTTGCGGAATCAAGACCTTCATACACCAGCTGCTAGGTCCCAGAAGTGTGTTACGCTGTTCCATGTGCAAGTGATATGAGACCCAGCCATGACAGCTTCCCCGAACTGGCAGTCGTTTCGAGATGCTTGACTCTGGCTGCAAGAGAAACCTGCCAAAATCCCACCTAGTCCTAGTCAAGAAACATGTGGACCATAAAACACTAGATTTCGGAAGCTCAGAGAGAATCCTCCAGATCCCTCCTTGCCACCAATGGCGTGCCGTGCATAAGGCTGAGGCTTCAATGGCTTCAGTCTCACACCACGGCCTAGAGAGGAGAGAGGCTACAGGCTGCAAGGTCGCGCTGTGGCGACAAGCGGCACATCTCTCACTTACGGTTCTCGTCCATGAAGGACTTCATGAAGTCCGTCAGGGTCGCCACACCCTCAAGCGGCAGACCATTGTACAGGGATGCTCTGCATCCACCCACAGACCGGTGGCCGGCCAGGGTGTAGAGCTTGTGCTTCTTGGCTTCATCTAAGAACTTCTTCTCCAGCGCTTCATCCCCACCCTTGATTGTGAAAGGAACGTTCATTCGCGACCTCGCAGACTTCTCTACAGGGCATTGGTAGAAGCCGTCGGAGCCGTCGATCATGCCATACAGCATTCCGCTCTTCTTGTCGCTCTGCTCTGCCCAGTGGGCGAGGCCACCTACCTTCTTCGTGTACTTGAGGTACTCACCCATGACGTACAAGGTGAAGCAAGCGGGAGTGTTGTACATGGAACCATTCTCGCCCGTCGTCTTGAAGCTGCAGTAGGTCGGGCAGATCTTCAGCTCCTTGCTACCATCGGCGAAATCCGGTCGCAAGAAGCCCACAGCCATGCCTGCGGGACCCAGATTCTTCTGAATGCCTGCATAGATGTACGCGTGCTTGCTAACCTCGATGGGCTTTGAGCAGAAGTTGGAAGACATGTCAGCCACCAGGGGCACACTGCCAACGTCCGGTGTGTAGCTGAACTCGACCCCGTTCACGGTCTCATTGGCACAGTAGTGCACATACGCAGCCTCTGGGTCCAACTTCCACTCCGACTTTTGAGGGATCGTTGTGAACTTGGTTGACTTGGTGTTGCAGGCCAACTGCCCGGTCCCGTACTTGTTGCACTCCTTGTGCGCCTTCTCACCCCACTGACCGGTGACGAGATAGTCCGCCTTGCCCTTGGTTCCGAGCATGTTCAGCGCGACCGTCGAGAACTGCAGGGTGGCACCTCCCTGCAACATCAGCACCTTGTAGTCGCTTGGCACGCCGAAGATGTCCCTCAAGTTCTTCTCTGCCTCTGCCGCGATGGCCATGAACTCCTTCGATCGGTGTGACATCTCCATGACGCTCATGCCAGAGCCCTTGTAGTTCACCATCTCACGCTGGACCTCCTGCAGCACCTCCAGTGGCATGGCACTGGGACCCGCTGAGAAGTTGTACACGCGGCCCTCCGCCATCTTGTCTGCGTCGCTTCCCGCGAAGTTTATCTACGCTAGCACTGTCAAGCTGACAAAAATTGCTGCCGCAGTTGTCGCAAATTCTGGCACATTGTCAGAAACTGGCTGCCAAGAACTTACACGCAGACAGACAGAGACAGAGACAACGAGAGAGACACACATGCGCACACACACACAGACACACACTCTACACAATGAATTCAAAAGAGTTTGCTTGGTGATGCCTTCTGCTGCTGTGATCTCAATCGGGTTTCTTGTCTTTTGGCCTCAGATAACAGACGGTTGCTGCTGCTGGAGAACAATGCCGATGCGATGCAAACTGCAGACCTGATTGTCAACTAGGGCCGTCACACTGTCACTTACCAAAGACCTGGCTTGTGTTGCCATGTTGTGATGCATCGCCTTCGAAGACAAAACATGGCAGTCCGGACGCACTGCGAGCTTGCTCCCATTGCTCCAATTGATCTCCATCTTCTTTTACCTCGCCACTGCAGGATGGAACACCGCTGAGTTTCTGAAGGCATTTGCACTGCGGACACGGGCCTACACAAGCAGACACACTCTCACGCTCACTCGCTACACCTCTTTGTGCACCGGCGCCTTGCCTTCCACGCATCCTCATATTTTCCGAGCTTCGCCAGAGCCTGGCAAAGCGAATCCGTCGCGCTTCTCCAATTCCATCTCCGTCTCTGGTGTGCGAGAGCTCCGGGGCTGCCGGCCTCCTGCTTTCTTCGGAGCTCTAGCAGCTCCCTGGAGCACTTCACGCGCGGAGGCTGGTTTCGGATCATCTCCTCAAACTCCGCTTTTGTCGATGCTCTGCAAAAAACGGCGAAAGAGAGCGTCCTGAAACCGTCCCAGCTCTTCGCCATGCTGCTCCTGATGCAAACACGTTTCGGACGGACCGGAATTTTGCCAAAGGCATCTGAAAATACAAAGACTGTGAGGCCCTGCCTTCAGCCGCTCGAGACCTGTGCTAGTAAGGGCATGTGAGAATTATGCCTGTGCTAGCTGATGCTAGCCGCTGTTGCTTATACTGCCTGACGATGTGGGTGATGTCGGTCCCGCTGACCGTACATCACATAACTCTTGTTTTGGTTATGAAGCATGCTTCGACCTCGTCCCCCACATAAACGAGGCTCGTGTCGTAGTGATACGTTTGAAGGCAAGGGTGCCTGCGAGCATCAACCTTTCGCTGCAGCTGTCGCGAGTAGCACATGTGTGGAGCAGGCGGGCGGACACAGGAGATGTGGGCGGGACGGAGGGGACGCGAGGGACACGAGAGACACGAGAGACACGAGGGATGCCGGGTGGGAGGGGATTACAAGCCCAAACCCGGCCAAACCAAGCCATGGTAAAACCCGAACATACCAGAACTCTTACACCCTTTGTCTAACAGAAGACCATGGCTAACAGAAGACCCTGTTTAAAAAAAGCACTGTGAAACAGAAGACCCTGTCTAGCCGAAGACCTGTCTGACAGAGGACCCTGCACAACCAACAAGTGGTCTACATACCGAGCCAAGCCAAGCCAGTCTCAAATCAGAACTTTCGAAATCCTTATCTAACAGAAGACTCTATCTCGGTCCTGAAGAAACAGAGAGAGGGATGCGGAGCGAAACGCCGGGCAGGGCGATGGAACGACGGGACCCGAGGGAGACCGATTGGGGCCGAAGCTGTCAGGTGACTCAACCGGGCTTCCCACTCATGTAGGCTGTGGACTCATAATCTGCCTCAGAACACATGTAGGAATTCCGCTGTTCCGCTTCCGCTTTCGTCTTCAACTCGGGTGGCTCACCATGTACTTGTCCCAGGCATTGGAGAATCCCAGAAACTGAGCTCGCTGGGCCTCATGAAGGAACTGTTCGGGCCCACTGCAGTCCCTCTTCTTTCCCAGAGCCGTGCCTGCTCTACTTCCATCATCTCATGCTGCTGGGCCTGGTTTCATGTGGTTGCCGGGCAGTCTGCTACTCCAGAACTTCTGTAGAAAGGCGCCTGATCGACCAGGCGCCTCTGTCGCTCCTCCTCTTTTGTCCGAAGCTCCTGGTGTTCTACAAGCACCGTACCGCCAGCAACATACAGAAAGAGAGGTTCTCGGAAGCCTCGTACTTCTTGCGGGCCTTCTGTGCTTCAACATACCTGTACTTCGAGACATGAACTGCGTCAGGCCACCTGAAGACCTAGTGAATTCAGAGCTTGGCCGAACGGCTGTAAACCGAACCTTTAATGCGGAGCAAACGATGCTATTCGAGGCGGGATAGCCTGTTTGCAGGCTCTATGGACAGTGGAAGTCGAACTGTACACGCACCCACGGTGCCCGCATCAATCCGTTGATAATGGCAGGATTGTCCGTCTCTGCTTCGCAGAGCGGACCTAGGTAACCTAGCTACATTTAATCCGCCGGGCTGAATAACATGTCGGGCAGATTCACGCTCGGTTTGCTAATTTCGGGTGACTCACATCTCCTGTTTGGTCAAACGAACCAAAACGCTTCGGAAACAGGCCCGGCACCAGCGCTTCGGCGGTCCATACATGACAAATCCAAGGCGGATGGAGATCCACGCTGCTCTGCTGACCGTGTCATTTGCGTGATGAAAGCATCTCATCACAGCGGAATAAGTCCTGGTTCAACTGCGTGGGGGCTCTTGTGGAAGGATGCAGGTATGCAGACATCCGGCACCTCCTCCAGCAACTGCAAGATCTGCAGCTTCATCCAGCTGCCTGACATATCTGCCAGTGCACCGGAAATAAAGATTCACAGACTGAAACCCTGCAAGTTCACACACGCTGAGATACACACCAATTGGGTTGTTCTGAAGCTCGATCGTCCAACCGCGTCCTGTCTGCAACAGATAGCAAGTCTAAACTCTAAAGGAGCTGGCTCACTGCTGAATGAGCTGGCCTTTACGCGGATTCTTTCTCAGTGCAGCAGCCAATCTCTTTGCCCCTTCGTCCTCCGGTCACATATTATGCTGAGGAGAAACACACAGAGAATGCCCGCCAGTTTGCCTCGCAGCCGATGCTGGCAAGGGAAAGCCGAAATGGTGCCTGATGCAAAGCAGCATGCCAGGTGCACAGGTCACACTTACAAGCTGCACCACCCTGACATCGGCCTGCTGCCAGAAGGGCAACTCGTCTGCCAGGAGATCCACACCCTCTCTCCCAATGCCCATATTTCCCGACAAGTCCACGTGTCTCAACGAGGAGATCCAAGCCCAGCCTGACATCTTCCACTTCATGTGCACAATCGCACGCAATACCGACAAAGCCCCCAATTCTTCGAAAGAGCCTTCTGCCAAAGCCTGCGCCCCTGCTGGGCCGATGTTGTTTCCGGACAAGAGGAGCTCCTGCAAGTCGGGGACGATTCTGACACAAAGCTCTGCACCGAAGTTGGGCCTGCAGTTTTGCTGCTTCCCGGAGCTTTCTTCCCAGAGCCAGGGTCGCCGCCTGAGCAAATCTGTTGACGAGCAATTCAGCCTCCCACTCACTTTTGCCGCGGCTGCTTGAGTTGATGATTCGCCCACAGTGAATCACATTCGTGGCTAAGTTGCCTCTGTTACGTGTCATACAATCGCAGACATAACCGTCTCCAAAGCAAGCGAGAAGTGCCGCTACGTGGGCATGGGTTCCTGCGCTGCCCTGTGCGCATCCCCGGCCTCTCCCAGCTCTGCTTGCCGAAGGTCCTGAGTCCGGCTCACAGATCTCTGCCTTCCATGCCCTCCCTGTAAGCCCCCCAAATGCGACCGAAACCGCGAGGATGCGAAGGTTGCGCCCCAGGCCGTTCGCCAGCTGCTCTCCCTCAGAAAGGGACAGGGACAGGAAGAATGGCTGCTCCTTGGCGTAAGCTAGATTCCTTGTAGTTCCAAGCCGGGATGCTCCCGCATCACCCAGGGGGTTGCACCCCAGACGAGCTACCTCCATCGATCCGATGACGGGTGCCTAGGACAGTACCCAGGCTGGCATGAGCTTGATTGGCGAAGCAGCTAAGAGAGGAGCCAAGGCTTTGCAGCCTTCAAGACCTGATGAAAAGGTCGCATGACTGCCATGACTGCCTCGCCCGCGTCAGGCACAACATGCTTTAGTGCTCTAGTGCATCAGGTCACCGATTCGGTTGGTGCGCAGATCCCAGACGTTGAGACGATTCGGAGCACCGATACCCTCTGGATCTAGAGCCTTCAGGCAACATGCCAACCGAGCAACGCACTCATCTTGCACATGGCACGTAAGATGTCATGCGGCATGTGCCTTTGCTAGAAGCTTGCACGACGCATCGCCAAGCTTGTTGTGTCGGAAGCCCCAACTGCCTTGATGACACGTTTTGCACGTTACCGATCATCACGGCAAACCCACGAATCGGGGTGAAATGCACATGACGTCATGAAACTTTTTTGCTAGACATGCAGCGGATGCGATTGCCAACTTCCTTGCCCAGGCTGAGCAGTGAATCAAAGCCGGCCTCGAGAAAGTACCCTTCCGTCTTCCGTGCTGTCTGCATTATCATTACAGGACCGAAAGGCCCCCTATTCGTAGACACCGCAACCATCCAAGGCTTGGGTGGGCCTCCGTGATGCAGTTCAGCTCCAGCTTCAGCACTTCCAAACGAACTGGGCGCTTCTTCGTCAGTGCTGCCTCAGGCTTGCTCTGACGTTCCTGCTGGAGAGCACCCTGAAGCCTCTTCTTACACCTGAACCGGCTGCTTGCCACCTTATGCTCACTAGCGCGCATCCGAGATACTGCTAAGTTCTGAGCACCCAAGTCAGTCAGCCCATTATGCGACAGATCCAGGATCTGGAGATGTTGGATGGGCAGACTCTGCGACAGATAGGCCGCCCCGGGGTCGAGCTTCTCCCAGCCGGCTGCATGAATGTTCACTTCCAGGAGGCCAGCAGCACATGCAAGCCACTTCGAGAAGGATACAACATCTAAGCCTGGCAGATGCAGGCGCCAGCTGAGAGCATCTCACATAGAGTCGTGAAGCGTGCACCTCGTCTCCCTTCCCGGCCTGAAGTCCCTTTCTGAACGGCCGTTCGCAGCGATGGATCGATCAGCAGCGACCTGGTCGTCTGTGGCCAGATGTGGTGTGTAGCCTCGATAGAACGCCATAGAAAACGCGGCTCGCACCGGGTCGCATGACTTCAGGCAAGTCTCTGAACGCACTGTCGCTGCTTTCACGTGAGGAGCTCGGAGCTTGCACTCCACCCAGCAATGCCGTGCTGCTGCTGTACAGCAGGCTGACACTGACGTGACCTCAAGCTGTGTCTGGGGCGTAGTCTGCCCCAGATGCATTTCTCAAACGTCGCAAACTTGCTCCCATGGCGTGAGTCTATGCCAGACCCAGCGGCATGTCTCGCATCCAGGAACTCAAAGATTCGCAGAACCGTGGCGCACGCCGTGTCGCCGTGGCTCAGGTAGCTCGCAGCCGTGTGAAGGTTGTTGTCGAGGACCTGTCAGCTGGTCCTTTCTGATCAGCCTGAACTTGCTCGGAGCCGCCAAGTGCGCGGCTGTCAAGCCATGTCCCATCCGGTGCCGCCTCAGTTCAGCCACCAGCACCCGCAAAGCTAGCTCTAAAAATGAGGTTAAGGGTGCTGCCCAATCTCTACCCTCTGGTCATAGCTGGCTTTCACGGAATTGAAGGCCTTGCGAGATGCCACGAGCTGAGAAGGTAGCAGACGCTAAAGAATGATATTCCACCCCTGCCTTCTCAAGACTTCCTACGTTCTTTGCCAGCTTCTTTATGCGACATTGACGCAGCGAGGCCATGGTGTGCTCCAGAGAAACTTCAGCTTCGTCCGGCCATGAGCATCTGCAGAGCGGGCAGCACAAGCGTCGCCGCGTCTCGGCATGAAGATTTTGCATCGCTGCTTCCAGCAAGGCAACAGCTTTGAATCCCGTGCCCATCTCACCTGAAGCAGACGACGAGATTCATGAATGACGGGATACCGAGTACAAAGCAAAAGCGAGAAGGACAAGAATGTGAAAGAAAGGCCAAGTCTAGCAAGCTCGCAGGACAGCAGCAGCGACAAGGTCCAGGATTGAAGCAAAGAGGATGAAACGGGCAACTACCGCTAAACATTAGCTGCATTAGCTGCGTCAGCGCCACGGACTTGCTCTTTTCGCAGTGGCCCAGGGGTCTCGTCCGAGAGGGGAAGGGCCAGGATGCTGCCCAGGAAGTGGAGCATGCAGTGGTAGTGCAGCCTACCAAGGTTCCAGAACACATCGCCAACTCATACGACGTCATACGACTGCAGCTGACCCAGCTGACCGCCTGTGTCCCTGGCCACACGGGTAGCTGAAGCTGCAATCATCCTGAGCAGTTGACCGCCACAGCCAGTCATGGTTCACAACCTTTGGAGCTGCTCATCTTCTTCTTGCTGCCAACGGGCAAGTCCCTCTAGACAAATCGCGCACAACTCTTGATTGTGCTCCACATGTTCAACCTTACGCTTCCCAGACAAGCACATCTCGATCCAATGAGGGCAGAGTGTCGTCTGTTGCGTCTCGTCCATTCCGCCCCCACAGAAACAACGAGGAACATGAGCGGCATGCTCCAGGAACTGAGCACACCACCGCATCATCTTTGGACGCAACAACTCCCGAGGGCTGTTCCCCTGCCTCGACCTGCGATTGCCCACTTTCTCATCCTACTGCATTCGTTTAGAGAATGACCTCACTGGTACCTCGCCTGAACTGGTGGAGGTAGTGGCTGGAGTCGGGAGAGGTCTGCTGTTGGAGATCTCCTGCAAACAGCCAGGCAATGCCCCAAATGAAAATGCCTTGCACATTCCGCCGCGAGAAAATCTCGCCTTGTCCCGAAACCGCGGCTTGACCGCAGCGTCAGCTTGGCAGACTGAGATCGGACGGGAGGCCTTGAAGGCAGTGAGGTGTACGCTTCGAACTGCCCAGCTAGAGCTACGGCCTGGGGTCTCTGCAGGCGCCTTGGTGACATGGAGGTCTCAGCAGCTCATGACCTCACAAGCTCGTCGCAGCGACGCTCGGCCGGCATCCGAGTCAGTGGGCCCCCTGTTTGTCAAGGTTCCGACACAGGATCGCTTTCGAAAGTCACAACGACTCAGCCGGAAAAATAGAAAGGAGCGCTGAGCCACCACGACTGCAGACAACCAAAGCTCAGAGGACAGGTGAACTATGCCACTTAACAACCAACCCACCTTTGCATGGCTCGCCCTGGCGCACTCCCCGTTCGACTCACACTGCTTCTTGTAGGCGTTGAGCCTTTTCAGCCTCGGCCAAGCAGCACTCAGAGACTGACGATGTGAACATAGCACGGGGATGCGACAAAGTCAGTGGTGTGGTGGTCTCGCTGTCTGGTTCCCGGTCCTGGCTCTCCTCCACCTTGCCAAGATTCGCATCGCACGAAGCGTCGCAGTTGCCCCCAGCATCTTGGCCGCTTGCTCTCTTCAAGGTCTGGACGACTTCCTCGAAGGTGGTGAGCTCCACTGCACCGCTACCTCTGTGCAGACCCGCAACTGCGCAAAGCTGATGACAGCTGACGGCGTGAGCTCGCCGCCGCTCAGTTGCCGGGCAACCTCACCAGAGGATCGGTTGCAAACCCGAACCGGCTCTGCGGGGGCTCTCTGCGGCCTCTCTGCCGACTTGCAGGTCTCGTCCCAGATTCACGATCAAGTCCGGAACTCTCTCGACTCGGACCTTCCCACAGCGCATCGAAAGCAACGAGGCCCGGGCGAACCTGTTGGCTCTCCGACCTTGCCAGAACCGTTGTGGTCGTACTCAGCGAAGATCTGCTGAATGCTACTTATCTGGCCCTGGTACCTGCAAAAGCACTGCTCCCTGAATTTGTGTTTCCTCATGCTTTCTCTCACTCTGTGTGTCTACCTAGTGCCGCAAAGTTATTCTGGCAGTGTGACCTCGTGCGACACACGGCACGACGACATGACAGGGAGAGCAATTGGCTGAAAGCCGGTGAATGCGGTCTGCCCGAGACAGCAGCAGCGTCCATGCTGTGTGCTTCCATCCAAGCTTTGAAGGGGCACTCGTCATCCGGAGAAGGGCCACCTTTCTGCCCCGTGTCCGCGCTTGTGCCTTTGGCACCGTTTGCTCTTGCGTGCTGTGAATATGTCGCTGTCAGCTCGTGCTTGGACTCCCGCTCATCGCCCGGAGCCAAGAGGGACGAGGAAGGTCGCGGCCTCAGCTGCGCGCATGCAATCGGTCCCTTTCTATGATATCACCGAACGCTCGAGAGGCTGAGGCCAAGGCTCTCGCCCCCTGGGAGGGCCAAGTCCCGTCCTACTCCCCACCCGGCCCGCCGGCCCGTGCCTGCCCAAAGCCAAAGCCAAAGCCATGGAAAACGAAGGCACGGCATCGCGGACACTGACTGCCGAGCTCGGTTAGCCATGTCGTGCATTAATATCACGGGCTTTTTTCTTCACAGCACGTCCACATAAACACTTGCTGCCAAAACCCTCGACACTACGCATCTGTCCTTTCCACGCACTGTACAGAGAGCGCGATCCAAGGTCCCTTGCCTGTGTTGCAAGTGGATCCCAAGCACGGGTCGACGGTGCGAGGATCTCAGCTTCAACTCGACTTCGAAGGCTCAATGCAAGGCTCGTCTTCAAGGACCTTGCCGGCACAGAACTTTGCAAAGCTGTGTGGAAAGGCATCCCGAGCACAAAGCCCAGGGAAGAGACGGCAGTCAATCCGTCTTGCCAGCACCTCGGGACTTGAAGCTGGCGACACCTTCCCGCAAGTTCCCGCATCACAAGGCGATACTGCAGAATGCATACGACTACGACGTACAGAGCCCGCCGTCCGGACGCCAGGCTTTAAGGGGGCGGCCATTTGGTATGGGCTGCTGGGTCTCGCGGGGCTCCTGTGATACCGCGTGGCGACGCACAGAGGCTCGCACGGTACTGGTGCAAGCAGCTTTGTACCCGCCTCAGCCGAAGTGCTTGCCCCCACCGCCTTCAACACTCTCAAGACGAGCCGGTGCGATTTGCTCCCTGCTCTAGCAGCCCTGCTCTGACGGAGACCAGAGATGTGCCTGCAGGAACTTTGGGTAAAACTGCTTGTCAATCGAGTGGTGCACGTCCTGCACAGCTTTCGCAAATCTTCCAATCCCCACGCTCCCCATGGCCTATGAGCACGACAGCCGTTTTCTACGTGCGCAGCATGGCTTCAGACAGCTTGCGCAGGCCACCAAGTCCAGGAGACATCTCCTCAAAGGGACTCGGCAGTATGCAGAAGCTCTGAAGCACGTTGTTCTACCGGTGGGGATCTGCAACATCATGCAACGCTACCTGATGCCTGTGCCTGTGTGTGTGGCAGAATTTACAGGTCGGCGCGTCCTCGAAGGCCGGGAGCGAGACGGTTGGAATGCCAGACAACCACTTTGGAAATGGGAATGGGACGTCTCCCGGGAAACCAACGAGGACTGCACAGACGGGACTGAGGCGGTCCACGACTCTTTGGGCTGCGCGCTCGCCTGGTCCGGGCCAATGCACCACGAGGAGCACGCCAGTGTCGGCCTCGGCGAGCGCAGCCATGTCCTGGCGCAGCTGCTGGAGCCCCGCCATGGTCACCTTGAAGTGGTCCCGCCAATCCTCTCGATCGGGAGAGCTGCCGATAAGCATCTGGAGGCCAGAAGACACCGCCGAAGGTACCGCCGCTTGCTTCGCAGCTTTCACCAACTCCTGGAGACGGAGAACTCCGCCCAGACCTTCGGCCACAGCGGGAGGCACACTTTGCAGTTGCACTGCAAGGGCAGGTGCTCCTGCATCCACTACGGCACGCATCGGTTCCTTTGAGCTTTGCAAAAGCTGGGCCAGTGCAACAGGCATCTCTGCCCCGGGGGGTGGCTGGACACAATCCAGAACACCCAGCAACTCTTGCATCGGCATGCCCATCGCTGCAACAAGCCGTGCACCAGTGCCATCCTCCAACAAGGCCCGCCAGCGCTTTGCTGCTAGAAGTTCCTCCAGAAACTCGCGTGTGGTCCAAGCACACAGCTGTGCCGCAGCAATGGAGGCCTGGCACACCTGCTGTTCCTTTTGAACTGGAGCCTCCAGCCACAGCAGGCTCCGCCCATCGCTTGGGAGCTCATGCCTCGGCTAAGAACGGGACGCAGGGACACTTAAGTGTTCACCTTCTGCCACGTAAATGCTAACGAGCTGCTCACCAAGCACGTCTGCCATACCGTGAACAGGGTCATCAGCATCCACCAGCAAGGAAGGCCCCTGGTTGCATGCACGTGCTAGTGCGGCAGCAGCTGCCACAGAGGCCCGGCCCCGGGCATTGCTTCCCGATACGAAGAGAACTCGTCGTTCACACAAGGCATCCACGAAACGCGCGGAGTCTTGCGAGTGAAAGCGTCGGAAGGCACCAGGTGCCACTGTTCTGGCGAGAGTGGACCAACGTCCAACAGGGACCATTGTCATGCCTTTGTGCATGCGGGGCTGGCTGCGCAGTGTTCGACTGGCTACCGTAGATCCATAAAGTCTATGGAGTGTAACATAGTGTCGCTTAGCATTTTGTTTTTGAACAGACATGAAGGCTGCTCCTGTTGGCCATACGGCTCTGCGGAATGCCAGTGCTTCGTGCGGCTCAAGCCACCTCAAACAGAGAGAGAGAGAGCGAGAGGGAGAGAGAGAGAGAGAGACACAGAGAGAGTGAACAGAGAGAGAGAGAGAACGGGCGAGAAGAGCACAATAGCTGGGGATCACTGCAAACAGGTGTGGATCTATGTCTTGTAGTGGTGGTCACTATGAGCACACGATGACCAAAATTCCTTCGCGTGTGTTTGCACACCTGTTTGAAGATCCGTCCTTCAGCTTGCTGTGCCACAACCATAGAGCACCCTGCCAGATAGCACAGCCACAACCACCATGCCATTTAAGATGAGGCAGGATCGCGAGCTCGGATCAAAAGGCCTTGTAGCTGGGATGCACCAGCCACAGAAGGCACAGGGTCTTGAACTCGAGGTACCTGTCAAAGATTTCGATTCGACACGCTCAGCTGTGTCTTTGGCATACAGGGCACAGCGGCACGTACTCCACGACGAGGGCTAGAAGCGTGCTCTCAAGCTGCAGGAAACTGGCGCGAGGATTCATAGTTCTTTCAGAAGAGGCTCCTGAGGCTCAAGAAAGTCTCCCACCTGGCACAGATCATCCAGTAGAAGGTCCACTGTGTCAGTTGGTGGCTCGAAGGCTTGTCCTGCCAGCAAGTGCACTCTCGCTTGGCCCTTACACGAGCACCCATAGGACCCATCTCCCGGGCCTGTAACAGCAGGCGCGCCGTCTCGTAGCCGGGATAGCAGTACTGCGGGCCAGGCGGTGACATGGGTGGAGCTGCCAGGCAAATTCCCAGAGTCGAGCACGCGAATGAGGGCGCACACGCTCATTGCCCCACCCACAGCCAGAGCTGACAATACCGTTGCTGATAAGGACATCTTTAGATCTTACCGGCACGGAAGAAAAGCCGTCCTCTCCTGAGAAAAGCAAATGGCAGATGCAGTATTTCTGTAGCTGTGCAGAGTCTTCCAGTACGTCTTCGCATGTTCAAACTTTATCGTGAAGCCTGCGACTACTTCCTACGGCCTTACCTCCACGCATGTACGGAGCTGGGAGCTACTGAAGCTGATGCCTCGAAATCAAAAGGCGGCATCCCGTCCTGCACTGCAAAGTTGACCATTCCGATGTACGGTATCATTCTCACCTGCACAGATTAGCTGACCGAGGCACGCTTCCTTAGAGGGACAGCATGTACTGCTCGGCGCCTCCCCGAGCCTGATGTGGAAAAAAGCTCCACCCTATGCCCTACCGCCCTACCCACAAGAATGCTTGCTTGCATGTGGGCCCGTGGAGGCAAAAGTGGTATAGCGTGCACGGTAAAGGATGCAGAATGGAACGCGAGGCTCAGATGGCCGTGTCGTGAAGCAGACTAGTGACTGACTTGGTGCCACTGTGAGGGGGGGCTTTTTCGTCATCGCCGATTTTCTGCAGAACTTCGACCTCGTCCCCTAGCAGGCCGGTCAGACTCCAGCTCGCCACCTCGGTACATGGGGTTGGGAGGAGGGAAGCTTCCTAACTGGCCCAACTTCTGCTGAGATCCCTGGCTGCAGCCACGGCCACGACCGCCACGACCTCCACGACCGCCACGATCTCCACGACCTCCTCGAGCCCGGGGCGCTGCCCCGGATCCTCCGAAGAACGGTGTTGGGGCGACTTACTTGAAGGCTCTCGGCGCACTTTGCTTGTCCTGCCTGCATTTTGCTGCCCAAGCCTCGCGTGCTCAGAAGCTTCGCAAGGGGCTCATTCCATGGATACAAGACATGCCCAGCCTTCCCGAGAAGACAATGCCGGCTCGCTCGCAGTGAGGCTTTGACTGCTCGTGCCTCACTTCCAAGCTTCCCTTGCGGTTGCCCGGATCGCTGTGTTGAGCGCGGCTGCTTTGAACCACGGTTTGCCACATGCCACATGGAGAAGTGAGCAGAAATACAGGCCGTGAGTACGGTGAGGTGACCTTCCCTCAAAAGGAAAGCTGCCCTGCATGGCAAAGACCCGATCTTAAAAAGCGAAGACGTGATGATGCTGGACGGACACAGGATGAAAGTGACGTCCAACTTGTGATGACTGGCAGGTTCAGCTTCACAACGTCGCGACCAGACGGGGTACACAGTTTGCAGGAGATTTATTGGACCACGCTTCTGCTGAATCTCACAGAAGACCCACTCACAACACCCAGAAGTTGGATTCGCAGCATAGATACAGCGACACTTGGTGGTGTTTGCTGCAAGCAGCTCAGTGTTGGCACCAGGTCAGTTGTAGCTTGAAGCCCAAAGAACGACGTGGTTCCTGTTCAGGTTGCGTGGGGCTATGCCTGTTCTTAGAAGGCTGGACGCAATCGTCGATTTTCTCGGACCAGGCTCTCGGAACTGTGATCCTTGTGGCCGCGACTTCTCAATTTCGGGGTCTCCTTGCACAGCCCATGAAGCTCTGAGGGCTGAGGGCACGGCTCTAGCATCTGTTCCTTTGAGGTGAAAGCCTGCAAGGCTTGGGGACCCAAAACTCTGTCTGCGCCAGCGTGCGTGGTGCCTTCGAGCATGTCTCGCACCAGAAGTTAAAGCCGGCCCAGCGAGCAACGTTTGCATCCGTCAAATGCCAAAAGTGGCACCTCGCTCGCAGAGTCTGGGATGCGCATGACTGCACGTGGAGCTTGGCCTTCCAGGAGGTCGCTTACATCCACCGCGCCTTGCAGACACCGGCATGAGAACATGGTGGTCCCTGCTCACTGCAGTCGCACAAACCAGCCGAGAATCCTGCGAGCATGCCAACATATCCTGACACTTCGAAGACTCAGTGCTGCACTGATGGAAGTCTTTGCAGCGTGGGATGTTCAGGCCTTCAACAGGATAGGAATTCGAGTAGTGGCCAACTACTTACAGTGTCACCGGGCCTGCGATCACATCGGCCAGCTTCCTCGGTTGTGAGCGCTGCACGGAACTTCCTCCCTTCCGTACCCCGTTTCTTGCGCCGTTGTGATTTCTGGACTCGTTGATGCGTGGGGGATTGATCTCGACTAGGTTGCTGCTCTCCCCACCAGAGCTGTAATGAATGTAGGTGTGGCTGGCTTGCACTCTCCACAGACTGGACCCTGTCTCTCTCACACTTCCACACGTGCAATCCTATGCAGGCAGAACCGGCGGCCGTTCCTTTTGCACTCACTGCCGGCGGCGGTTCGTCTGTGCAACGGGATAGCTCTGATTGCTCAGGATAGAAGACACTTATAGCACTTAGCTATGGGCATTGACTTGAGCCAAACGTTGCGTGGGCGGTCACATAGAAAGGTAAAGACGAGGGACGCGTAGCGTGCCCCCTTAGAGTCGAGGGACGCGTAGCGTGCCCCCTTCTCTTGCACTTTACACGGTCTTGCTCACAGCTCTTATAGTGACACCTTAGAACTTGACAAGGCATCGCAGTCCGTTCGCACCCCCCATGAGTTGCGTCTCCGACGCTGCTCACCCGGAAGATGGCACGATAGGACAACAGAAAATGTTCCGCCGCAACGTTGACATTGAAAATCAGAGCTTTGCATCCCAATTAGAAACGTTGTGACACTCATCTACGTCAGTAACGATCCCCTGAAATGGCAAACGAATCAGGCGTCACCGAAGAAAGAAGCATTCGCGATGGCATTCCATGGGCGAAGCTCAGAGGTCACGAACTGATAGGCGAGGAAGACCAAGCGTTGATTCATCTCCATCTTCGCGTGGTCGCAGGATCGCGGTCCCAGGGCCGGAGGTTTTACTCTGGATACTGTTCCCTTTGCTTTCCTTTGTCCTTGCCTTTGTTTCGGCCTTTGCCGGCGGTGTAGTCGTAGTAGGAGTTGGCGTTCCAGCCTCCATGCTGTTCACCTCCGGTTCTCTCACGCCCTTTTGAAGGTCCCTTGGCCGAAGAAGCGCTTGCACGTTCCTCCGTAGTGACAGGCGTGTCCAGGATGGAAGTACCACCTGGAGGGAGATAGTCAGCGGCCGAAATGTGATGTAGGGCTTCAGTACGTTTGGTCGTCGGGTGTTGCTGTCTCTCAGCCTTGGATCTGACCAATCTGTCCATGAAATGCGCAGGCATTTGCACATTGTGGTCCACCAGCAATCCAATGGTCTGGACTGAATGATCGGCATGAGTCAGCAGGATACCGACGGGGTCGATGTACAAGAAGTCCACCGGTCCAGTTGGCGTTGGTCGTAGCACTGAGAATTGTTGGTGTCCTGTCACCATCGGAATCACCTAGCACAGGACGTTCAGGCAACAAAAGTGCATAGCCTTCACATCTTCATCCCTGTTGCTCTTCAAGTACGTAGTAGGGTTGAAGTTGTCCCTGCCAATTCCCATCATGTTGGCTCCCCGCGTAAGCAACGAAAGCATCTGATTCGTCCGGAAGCGCATCAAAGTGTAAGTCCCGTTGGGATCGTACTGCTTGAGGTTCTCAGGCTCCTTGGCAAAGCGAATGATCTCCTCATCAGTCACATCCCTGCTCACACCCGTCTCTCTGTCCACTACAGCCAAAGATCCCCACTTTCCCAGCACATCATAGCGTTGGCCAAGTGCGAAATTCTCCTTCATCTGAAACAACGGCATAGTAGCCCACTTCGCGAATCCTGACCAAGCCTTATAGATGGTCCTGCATACCACGAATGCCATATACGAAAGAGCGACCATGTTGGCGTCAATGCAATGGGCATTTCGCTTCCCTGAGTAGTAGGATGGCTGCATGGCGGTACGTGCGAGTTGTAGTTCAGGATCGATGTTCAAAGACTGGCCGGCGATGAGGACGGGACGTCGTTCCTGTGCAACTGCATCTGGTACTGCGTCATCAAAGTCCTCCCCTGGCTCTGTGTCCATTTCTTCATCAGGTTCCTGTTCTGGATCGTCCTCCGCGATGACAGATGGTTCTGGGATTTCCTCAGGTTCCGCAACGGTCTCTACCTCCATGGCTTCCTGCTCCTCTTCGGGCGCATCAGGCACTGCTGCTGCCGCGGCTTCCATTGTCTGAGCAATGAAGTCACTGGGGATCTCCGTAGGAGTCTCCCGTTGTGGAGAACCTTGGTAATATCCGCTCGAAATGAACTGTGACCAGCAAGACGTGCATCGGGAGAAACATGCTGGAACGATGTTGTAGCATGCCGGGCATACCCTCATTCTCCGTCCATCCTCGTCTATGCGTAGGTCTTCGGGTCGCCAATTCTTGATGACAAACTTGATTCCTTTGTCCATGTAGTGATGCCGAACCGTGTTCTCCCTGTGGGACTCCAGGACAGTCGTGAGGTCTCGAATGATCTGCTCCTTGCTTGTGTCGTGGGGTCCAGGAGGCATCTCGCAAAGCAATTCCATGATCTTGCTTGGCGTTCGGTATTTCTCGAACTCAGGAAGCAACGGTGATGCATTGTAGTCCAACACCAGCTCTTTCTCCAACCGTTCATCGTAGATCTTTTCCACCAGAGCGAAAGAGTGCGTATCTTGAGGATCCGGGACGCAAAACCATACCTCCTTGACGAACTGGAACGGTATCGTTCGGCCAACGATCATGATGCCGCTGTCTGTGATACGTCCATCTTCTCGTGCAAGGTCCTGCGATGGGACATGGAGGACCGCCAGCGGCATGTGCTTGGCATCTCGTCCATTTACCCGCATCTTGGTCGTCGCATTCCGGTGATCGAACGGTGCAAACACCCCCCAATAGCTGTGGAGTCTGCCGCCTTGGTTGCCTCGAAATTGGCGCCTATGGTCGAAGTCCCCGTCGGGGTCCTCCGAACCAGGCATGATGCCTTGCGTGACAATGGAATCAAGGTTGCGGCATGCCGTAGCGTGGAACGCGCCTCCAAGACGTTGCAAGAGGGTCATAGATGGAGATATTGCGAACCTGTTCTTGTCCAACTGAAGCAAATTGTTCTGGGGATCTGAGTGCGCAGAGTGACCACTTGTAGCCCGAACTGCCCATGGCTTCACCCAGCCGTTGCAAACGTTCAGGTACCTCTGGCTGTGCCGGCAACGATCATTGTTCTGGATCTCGGTGATCTGGTCAGGGATCGATACCAACATGTTCGAACCTGCGGATCCAAGAGTTTCCACGCCGGGGTCCTTCACTCTCACTCCCAGGAACTGCAACCGAATCTTGGCCTTGTGGCGTCTCGTGGCTGCGAGCATGTTCCCTTGGAACAATAGCTGAAGTCTTTCATTGTACACTCTCTTCCTCTGTTGCTCATCGGTCCTTGAGACCGCTTCGGTGATGCGTCTGCTGTCATGGGTCCATAGTTGCTCACGCCTCACCAAATCCTCGATCAGCACCCACCCTCCTTCATCACATCGAATGACGCTGCTGAATGCCACCTGGCACCTGTTGTCAAGCCATTCCGAGCCTGGGCGCCTGGCAATTCTGTGACGCAGGTCAGATTGGATGCAGGATAGCGCCCAATCCGCGTTCCTTCTGCGATGATGGGTGATGTTGCGAAGGACAACTTCGTTCACGATGTCCCATCGATTGTGGATGAAGCTTGCACCCTTGGTTGGGATCAGGTCGAGAATCCCGCACCGGATTGGCCTTCCGCCGCCGATGCATTCGTAGCCTGCATTGGTGTAGCCCTGAATAGTATCATCATATTCAAAGCTAGGACGGTCTCCTCGTTGAGGTAGGCGTCGGTCGCGATGGTCCGAAAGCTGCGCAATGAGGTCCACCACCCGCTGGCTATTCTCTGGTCCCAAGTCCTGCAGTGGTACGCCACAAGCATCGTGTAGGCCCCGACGGTTCTCCACATCCGTGCAGAGATTGTGTTTGTTCTCATAACGGATCAAGACCACATCACCCCGTACGGCTTCGCCTCCGCGTCGCGGTCGGGCCTTGGCCTTGGGTCGTCGGTCCGAGGATGCAACACTCACATGGTCTGTGGTGTCAACGTCCATTGGCTCAGCCTCTTGTGGAGGTACTCGACGTGGATATCGAAGAAGGCTTTCTTTGATGATCTGGATGCCTCGAAGTACCAGATCCCGGGTCGCAGCATTTTCCGTGCAATTGGACAGATGGTGTTGATCACTGCCACAAGCGATACAGAACGTGAGGCGATCGCTTCCGACCGACATTTCGCCCTGAGCGAGTACTCCCACATAGTCCTGAAGCTGCGCGACGAATCCTTCACGAATCATCTGCCTGGGATCAGGGTCTTCTGCGCCTTGTTCCTCTTCGGGTTGCGCATCCACATCTACATCCTGTGCAGGTATTGGTGGAGCAACGGAGAACCCTGGATCGTCCGTGACGTTGTCAGCGGCCTGTGTCTCGTCGGTTCTCGCAATCTCTACGGGGTAGATATCACCATCGACGATCACTGTGAAATCAATTCACGAGGTCAGCGGACATGTTGTTGACGATCTCAGCGGACCTGCTCATTTCTTCTCTTTGGGCGGTGTCTTTTGCCGGGGAGTCACGTGATCAGCTCGATAGATTCGGCGACGCGTAGCGGAAGAAAGAATGATCTTTCGCTTCCCTCACGCACGCATTTGCTCCCTCTGGCCACCCATCGGGAAATGAATTTTGGGTGTATCATTGCAAGTGTCAAGAAGCCCGGAGTGCCAGTACACCGTGTCACCTAGGAGTTCCTAATGGGCAAGGCTGACACCTCTGTAGCATTTTGGCGCTCCACGGAGTCAAAAGCATTCTCATATGAACCAGCAATAAGCGCCAGTTTCCCGGATAGTGTAGCAGATGTGCATGTCTTGCCGAGGAGTCGTATCCTTGTCCCCATGCAAACGGTTTGGCCTTTCCCCATTGCCGCGTACGATGGCCTGATGGCTGTTGTGATTCGGAGACCCCGTTAGTGAGAAACCGTCTTGCCAATGTCTTCGTAGACCACTTCCGCACAAGCTTTGAGGAACTCCTTGATGTCCATGCGAGGGTCCACAAATTGAAGCCTCAGGTCATAAAGGTGCTTTGCGCAAGCCAAGGGGTACTTCTGGGACGCGACCAAGTCATTGAAGGAGCCGATTTGATGCTGCATCTTCAAGGCTGAAGTATGCGCGCACCCAATGCAGTGTCCAGGATACCCGTTTCCAGTCGGCTTGAAGAAGGCCTGTGCGTAGCACGCAGCCAACTTCATTGCGTCACATCCAGGGCAATAGAACGTTCTCCCTTTGACATAGCCGGTGTTCGGGGTCGCGTAGGTGTCGATCCGGAACCAGTAGTGCCTGTTGTCGTAGTAGGCTTCGGGGACGGTCAGGGCGATGTCAAAGTCCTGCCAGGTGACTGTGGACGATTCAGCGACCGTGTCACTGGGACCGACTGATGTTTTGCTGCTGTTGTTCTCCGTGAAACAGGTCCTGCGAAATCCTGACCCCACAGTGGACGTCTTGATTCACTCTTGTCTCCAAAACCTCGAAAAGCGACGGGGTAGCGGACTGAGTCGGCGCTGGACAGTTTGTCCCATGAGCGAACTTTTTTTTCGATGCCTCAACAACGCAAGTGGATACCATCTTCTCGCAGAACAGCTGCTTCTCGTAGATAGCGAAGCCCAATTTGAACCTGACCCGATTGTCCGGTGCTGGCACCTTTTCGGCTGACAGTGTATGCACGCCTGATGACGCATGTTTCATCTGGCTGTACATTCTTGACCAAAAAGAAGATCCATGAATCACCACGCATGCTCGGGCTCGCAACTCCAGTTCAATATACATTCCCAGCGCGTGGAAACCGTTGAACAGAGAAGCTTTGTGCTGAAGGTAATTGCTAGCTGCTCCAACGAACCGTAAGTCGTGGTTGATGTTGACAATTGGAGGGCGCGTGGTACGCTTACCTGCCGCAATGATAGGGTCAACGTACGTCACCTTGAGCTGGTCGTGCAAGCAGTGCGAATCGCTGCTCCGTCTCAGACTTCACTCATCGTGAAAAAAAAGACATGTTTCTCGATGAGGATGCATGGAGAGACAGATGGTATGCAATTGCGGGTTGCAAGTGCTCTTCAGTCAAGCAATCCAATTTCGCCTCCAGTTCACCAACGTCCTTTTGTGAATTGGAAGTTGTAGTGGCCAACCATTCTTTGGGTTGTGTTTTTTTTGGGTTGATCGACGGGCTCACAATGAGGATCTCGTCTACACCATGCATTGCGAGGTGGTTCTCTCTCACCGTGTGCGTTGATCCCCTGGTCCTTGCAACCATGTCAAAGTCCTGGACGAGGATTGTGCACTGAGAGCGCATAGTCGCGGCATCAGGTTTGCCACCCATACCCAAACTGTTGCGAAATCCGTTCAGCGTGTTCATGGTGTTGATCCTTGCTTCTTCCGGAATGTCATCGTTGTCGACAAGATCGCTATCTGCCTCGATCATCACTGCCGAGGTAAGCATTGGAGGAGAAGGAAGGTGCACGCATGATACCAATGCCAATGCATGGTACAGCCGTGAATACATCCGTAACCACACCTTTGTACTCAGCTTCACGTAGACCTTCAGGTTGAGACCCTTGTCATCATTTTGCGAGACGGAACGGATCCTTGCCAAATAGGTCACCAGTCTTCTGACGTAATGCTGAATCGGTGTGGTCCCCACGTCGTGGTTGGCCACAAACTTTGGCGTCTCATCAATGGCAGGTGGGTACTCGTCATGATCACGGGTCGTCGTCAGCAAGATCGAACGACAGCCCTTCTCATCGATGTTGACATAGTGGTACCAACTTCCCTGAGCGCCAGCGGGGATTGGAGCTTCCTCCCATGTCGGTTGCGATGGTTCCTCTTCCGGTTGCGAAGGCGGTTGTTGTGGAGGAGGTGCCGCAGAAGATGACGACGCCGATGCCGTCGCCTCGTCCGTCCTTGCCCTCTTTGGTCCGTGGCTAGGGGTGGCTCGAGGTCCGGCAGCGGATCCTTGCGATTGTTCCGGCGTTCTTCCATGCTCAGGGTGCACGATTCCTTCCGGTTCGAGGTTGCTTGCCGTAGGCATCGCACCTCTCCCCGTTGAGTATACCCAGCTAGGATGCCGTTGAAGGTTGGGCGGAAATAGGCCATCATCTTGCATAAGCGGATTTGGTGCCCTCATCTGTTGGAATTCCGATTCCCATATGCCCAATGTGGCGCGTTTGGTAGAGCAGTCGACCACGTACCCAGATTCAACTCCGCATTGATTCCAGGTGTAGCCACGGAACGCATCCGGCAATTGGAAACCGTTCTTGTACTGAGCTGCACATACGGCATCCACATGGTACTTGAGGAAAGCATACGTGGTGTAGTCGGAATCGGGGAGCACGTCATTAGACCATCGATAGTGCGGGAGTCCAGTTTGTGGATCAATCCATGATACATAGGAATGAAGCACGTGGAGACAAACACTGAACGCCTGGAGTGAGTTCATCGCAAAGGCGAGCGGATGTCCCATGCCTTGAGGCAATGTGCGCATCATCAAAGCCAGCTGGTGAACGTTGATTGGAGTAGCGCCATCGTTGCCCGCTGCACATTCCTGGTTGTAGGTCCGAAGCCCATACCCAGTGTGCTTTGCGAACATGTACATCAGCTTGCACACCCTACATAACGGAGGCTCTCCCAACAGGTCGGATTGGTCAGGTGCTCTGCCTGACATAGGCAACTTGTGGTAGTAGTCCTGATTCACCGTATACCATTGTTGAATTCTCGTGTCTGTCACGGCCTGATAGGGCGTCTCCACGGAATTGATGAGAACGGCGAGATTGTAGTACACGTCCGCATTGACGATGTTTCTGGTTGCAGTGTTCAAGTCGAACCGAACTTGTTTTCTTTCATGTTCCAGTTCAACCACAGCCAACTTTGCATCATCGCTGATCACTTCCTCATCCACCATAAATCTTGTGATGGCATGAAACTTCCCTCCGTAGTCAGCAACAATGTGTTTGAGACCTCCACCAAACTTGATGACCATGGCGAGTATCTCCCCATAGGGTTTGTCCACGTACTCCTCCGGGGCGGCAAATAAGCAAGCCTTGAGGATTTCTCGGACTCGAATGGAAAGATCCCCTCCTGGCGACAGATTTGCACACGTGAACAGCAAGACCAACGGTGGTGCTTTGAAAGCTGCCCATGTGCGAATGAGATCATTGTCGACCACTTTGTCTTTCGTAATCTTTGGCGGGAGCGAAACGCTCTGCGACGAGTCCTCAGAATACATCTGCAGGAACTTGTGGAACTTCAGAAACGTCCGCATCATCCCACCAGAAGGGAAAACTTCTTCGTGGTCCACTCCTTCGAAGGCCAGCTCGTAGGCATTGTAGCTTTCCGCCATGGCTCGGGGTTCGGTCCTTCCTCCGTAGGAGAGAAGTCCCTACACCCTACTCGACTTCACGGTTCCGGGTTCTCCGTAAGAGGCACCCTTCCCCGATCCGTCGGGTCAGACCTTAGTTGTTCCTTAGTTGGGGCTGTCTTATAGCCCCTTCATCAGCGTCTACACACTGATGTTGCTGCCATGCAATGTCCTCAGATTCATGTGCATCGTGACTGACACTGACATGAGCTCGAACAAGGCTGCGAACATTCCACGCATTCGACCGCCATGAAACATCAATGCGCTGCGACAAACTGCTCTTCGATTCATGGTCCAAGCAATCATCCAGTCTCACCATCAAACGATCCGCTTCAGGCATGTTAGAGAACATGATCCTGCGTCCACCACCATCGCCACCAGCACCAACATGGTCATCAATCTTAACCTTCGTCACCTTGCCACTTGAAACAAGAGCATGCAACTCAGGCCAAGACCAACATGAACATGAAGAAGGCATGTCAAGCGAAAAATAGACGTC